>JAJJMC010018315.1:298594-327276 GCA_023531435.1 Papaver californicum | reverse complement strand
ATCCCGGCAACAAACCTGTTAATAATAGCAATACAGTAGGATATAGTGTCCATCGTCCAGGTAGAGATCCACATGTGTTAAGTGATGATGCACTAGCTGAAGCCTTAATGGATACTAGAATACCTACTGAGGGACTCGAGAATTATGACGATTGGACGATTGATTTGACGAAGCTCAATATGGGGATGGCGTTTGCTCAGGGTGCTTTTGGGAAGCTGTATAAAGGAACGTATAAGGGTGAAGATGTTGCTATAAAAATATTGGAAAGGCCTGAGAATAGTATTGAGAGGGCACAGTTAATGGAACAACAATTCCAACAGGAAGTTATGATGCTTGCTACACTGAGGCATCCAAATATTGTTCGGTTTATTGGGGCATGCCGTAAACCAATGGTTTGGTGCATTGTAACGGAGTATGCGAGGGGTGGATCAGTTAGACAGTTTTTAAATAGGCGGCAAAATAGGTCGGTGCCATTGAAATTGGCAGTCAAACAGGCGTTGGATGTTGCAAGGGGAATGGCGTATGTACACGGGCTGGGTTTTATACATCGAGATCTCAAATCTGATAATCTTTTAATTGCATCAGACAAGTCAATTAAAATTGCAGACTTTGGGGTGGCACGGATTGAGGTTCAAACAGAGGGTATGACTCCAGAGACGGGAACTTACCGTTGGATGGCTCCGTAAGCTTTCTGGACCCTTGATCATTTAGTTTTTTCCTTACGCATCTTGGTTGTTGATGCTCTCTATTCTATATGCCTAACCTCGTGTGGCTTCTTGTATTTTAGCATGTTTTTTGACTCTTCGATGTGAAATATCTCTGTGTTGACTTATATTATCATATCTGTGTATGAGAAGCTATTGTATATGAATTATTGGCATGCTACCGTATTCTTCAACTATAGAGTCCCCAAGGTTTGTCCAAGCATCTATTCTTTTGTGAGATTACTTACTATCTTTCTTTGGCTGTTTTGACTCCTGTTAAAACCTTCTTTTGCCATTTGTTTTCTCCAACAGGATATGGCAATGTGCTGTTTTGTGCAGTAATAGCAAGTGTGTTGGTTTTTGTTGATTCCACAACTTTAATAAAGTACAATGCTATCCATTTTTTGAGTGTTTTCTACTTTTTTTAAGACTCGTGAGTGATGACCTACTCCTTGACTTCCTGCCCCAGTATCTTAATTGATTACGTTCTACAGTTCTACTCCATTGTGGATCCACATCCAGTTATAACTCTTAAATGTCAAATCAAAAAGGTCAATATGTTCGTGACAGTATTGTTTAGCGGTAGGTTCTACCATATATGACGGAGAAGTTTTTACACGTGTAGCCTCTTAGATGTGGAGAATAATCTAGTGTAACATGCTATGGGATAGACTGATCATTTATTTGTTGCCATACCTACGGCACTGAGTTTCATACTTATTTTAATTCCTTAAGAAATTTTCACGAGCATGTACTACATGTGTATTTTCTTGTTTGAAAGAATCAACGTTGTTTTGTGGAAGACGCCTAATCATAAGCACATGGTTGTCTTCTATTTGAATTTCGTGAACTTCATGGTGATGATTTAGTAACTCTTGTGATTGCGTTTTTGCTTTTCACTTTGAATTTATGATTCTATGGACACCTATTTTTTATATGTTGTATCAAAAGTCAAGTTCTGCAATTGAAATCGAAGTTCACTCAAGTGTATCTACTCTCAATTTTTCTGCAGAGAAATGATCCAGCATAGGGATTACACACATAAGGTGGACGTGTACAGCTTTGGCATTGTCATGTGGGAACTCATCACAGGATTACTTCCATTCCAGAATATGACGGCAGTGCAAGCCGCATTTGCTGTTGTAAACAAAGGTGTCAGGCCAATAATCCCCAACGACTGCCTTCCTGCACTTACCGATATCATGACACGTTGCTGGGATGCAAATCCGGATGTCCGTCCACCTTTTCCCGAGGTTGTCATTATGCTTGAGAATGCTGAGAAAGAGATATTGAATACCGTTCGAAAGGCTCGCTTCAGGTGCTGCTTGACGCAACCCATGACTTCAGACTGATTCAGGAAAAAATAGAAGGATTTGAAAAGAGGATAACAAAACGACAATAGCAGAAGAGGGTGATTTTACTGAAGCCTTGCATGTAATTGGTTTTTCGTATAATTTTTCTTTTTTACTGGACATAATTTTATTGTTGTAGTAGTTAGGAGAAGAAATAGAACTGTGTGGGGTGCTATTGATTGGGGCTTATTGTTCATATTACTATCCATCAGTTCATTGTCTTGTGATTCTTCCCCATTATTCAAACTCTTGGACTTTCCCTACGTCTTATTTGTAATTTAAATTTAGCGATACACTTCATGTGCCTCTATCTTGTATTACTCTATTTCTTTTCTTTGCTGTTTCCAAGGTGTACCCCTTGTTGACATGCATCCTTTTTCTTACAGCCAAACTATTTCAATTTTCGAAGGAGAACGAAGAGCAGAAGAAAGTCCCTTTGGATGAACAGGAAGCACCAGACCAAAATTCCAACAGGTACAGGGTAATCATTATAGGTACTTATAGTGATTTGTATTTGTTTTCTCGTTTATATAAGATCGAACATTTTGTCAATCAGTTTTGAGTGTCTGACCTTTACAATTCGTTGATCAATTTTGAGTGTCCAATCACCACATGAACGTAAAGGTCATCTGATGACCGGCATACTCATCTGGGTCATTTAGAACCCTCCGGATCATGTCTGTTCTGCCAATAATTAAAGAGCACACACCCCATGAATGTGTTACTGGTTATTAATTCATTTTCCTCTTAGACACGGTGCTTCTAGCTTTAACCACCATGTAGGCTCACATAGCAGGCTGTGAAGGACTAGAGTTAAGTAATGGAGAGTGAGGTAAAGTCTAAAAGCATGAGAAAGTCTAAAAATAGGGTATGAGATTCACCAATAAACAATGGAAATACATCACTGCTTACGATTGCTAGAATGTTTAGATATGTAACCACTACCAAGGTATATCTTCCTATACTCTGTACAATTGCACATGGTAGGTGAGAATATTCCCCACACACAAGAAAAAGTCCAAAAATAAATAAATAATCAATCCAATGATATCCTGAAAGATGCGTGATAAACTCATTGTTGTTGCTATCGTCGTCAACACTCGTACCAGCACCCTGATTCCTGTTCGCCAATATAAAACCGTTATGATAGTCTCTGTGATATAGAATTACAACCACATCCAAAACAATTTCCTTAGACTTTTCACCTTATAAACCAAATTTCCAGCCAATGTACCAAGGGGTCTTTGAAACAATAGTATTTAGACAAAGATTGTTCATACTAGGCTGCATGGATTTATCCAAATACTTTTAATCTGGATATTCTTTTTCTATACAAGAACCATATTACTTGGTTCTATTGTTAGACAGTAGGACATAGATGAGTTCAGACTTCAGATTTGGATTTAGCTTCCAACAAATTTACCATTTCAATAAAAGAGGCCCTTTGATGTTTGTTGAGGTGCCAAATGAATTTGGATGAATTATGGTGCACAAAAAGTTGCTTACAGTTGATACTTCAATCACTACAGGCTACCCTCATACATTCCAAATATTGTCAGACAAAACAAACTCTGTTAAACCTGAGTAGCCCTGCTCAAATTAATTGAATTGATTAAATGTGATTCATCTATATTAATGGTTGGGTGTGATTCTGCTAGATCAGAAATGCTCAACTTTTTTTCCCTGTTGGTTGTAGAACAATCATTGGAGTCTAATAGAACCATTGACAAGAAGGGTATTTTGGTCAATAGGTAAACTACTAACTAACTTTCTGTTAGTTTAAAATTTCCCTCTTTTTTCTTGTGTGGAAATAGGAAAAAATTGAGTGATTATTTTTCATGTTTGACTCTAAAAATCTTAAATGGTTCTCATTAATCCCTCCAAAATTAACTATGTTTTTACTAAATCTAGCAGAAATTTAATTAATTTGGAAATACATTTGCCTAATTTTTTTCCAACATTTCGAAGAATAAAAATTTGTTTAAGGTTTTTGCTCTACAATTTCATGCCAGAATCAAGAAGACATTTTGAATGGACAAATTTCAATATCTGGGTAATTTTGTGAAGGGAATAGGATCCTAATTCTTTGATTTTCTGTTACTTTGAAGAAAATGGTTAGGGATTCTCTTGTTTTCCTGAGTTTGGTTTTAAGGATCTTAGTTTGTGTCAATGGAAAAACCGATGCACCCGATGGTATTTGCTTCAACTTTTGATAATGTTTGCTTATAACATTTATGTATGTTATTAACTTAATTTTCTGTTAGTACATTATTTTCAAATTTTGGTAAGAATAGTAGTTTTCGCTACAATTTTTTCTTGTATGGTTTATTGGGTTGTCGTGTGTTTTATGTAGTGTGTGTTTAAACCACAATATAGCTTCCTAATTATATAATTTATATTGGAAAACCTACATGGAATAATTTAAGTTTTTAGAACAATAAACTATTAATGTAGTACACGAGATGGAATTCATGGATTTAAGGCCCCCTTGGGATTAGATTGTTTTCGAAATACTATATTACATCTTTTTGTTTGACGAGTTTGATGTATCCAAGTTTTTTTCCGTATTTTTCTATGCAGTGTCTGCTTTAGGGGTCATGTTTAGCAGCTTAAATTCTCCTGGCCAACTTACTGGTTGGAAGTCGAGCGGAGGCGATCCATGTGGTGATTCCTGGGAAGGAATTAAGTGTAAAGGTTCATCTGTAACAGAAATGTAAGTAACTGTTTCCGTGAAACCGTCGGTTTTTATTTATTTTTACTTCAGTAAAGAAAGTAGTTGTGTTGATGAGTTCTTTCTTGAAAATTGAGCAGAAAATTATCTGGTCTTGGACTGTCAGGATCGATGGGATACCAACTATCAAGCTTGACATCAGTAACTTACTTGTGAGAATTTACTAAAGAAATACGAAGGTTTTATACATTAACCGTTTCTTTCACAAATTTGATTCAACTAAAGGCCATGCATTTGTTTTGTCGTAGTACAGTGACTTGAGCAATAACAACCTTAATGGTGATATACCGTATCAGCTTCCACCAAATGTAGCTCACATGTAAGTTAACCTTATTATGGTGTGTATGTAAGCCTTCAATAACTTTTTTTTGAGAAAAAAAAATGAAGATTTTCTTCCTCTGCCTTCAGTAATTTTGTTTTGAGACAGCTAACTTAGGGAGTTTTTTTTGCAGAGATTTTTCGAAGAATAGTTTAACAGGCGGTGTACCCTATTCAATTTCTCAAATGTCTGATCTTAAATATTTGTAAGAAGTGTTTTATTTCCTCCTTTTTGTACACTATTCTTCTCTCTATTTGTTCTTGATTTTCATCAGTGAATTTATGGGTGAATGCAGGAACCTTGGTAACAATAAACTTAGTGGTCAGTTGAG
Organism: Papaver californicum; assembly: GCA_023531435.1. NCBI lineage: Eukaryota > Viridiplantae > Streptophyta > Magnoliopsida > Ranunculales > Papaveraceae > Papaver > Papaver californicum. The sequence continues at coordinate 321,839 of JAJJMC010018315.1, read as the reverse complement.
CGATATGTTTGGGAATCTCCTTAAGCTGTCTTTTATGTACACATTCCTTGATCGATACAAGCTGATTTTTATACTAGTTGTCTCCGACATAAAAACTATTTCTTACTGGTTCTGGATTTTTAACAGGGATCTCTCCTCCAATAGCTTTTCAGGAAACCTACCTCAGAGTTTCGGATCACTGAAAAATCTTGAAGAATTGTAAGAAACAAACTTTAACTGCTTTCCTTTCCTGAACATCTTTATGCTAACATTGTTTCGTCTATGTCCAGGCATTTGGAAAACAATCACTTTACAGGTTCGCTAGACGTTCTTGCTAAACTGCAACTCGCAGAACTGTAAGTACATATAACGTTAAATTCAAGAACTAATGAAGGCATACTCTCTCAGGAGCACCAATTTGTGGTGTTTATGATGACTTATTTGAGCTTTTATGTATCAAATCAACTTGTTCGAAATTCAGTCCACTAAACGTTTATTTCTTTGTTGTCTTTCTTATTCCTTCATTATACTTAATTATTTGGGCAGGGATGTTGAAAAAAACAAATTTAGTGGTACGATCCCGAAAGATTTGAAGGATATCATTGAGTGAGTTACCCTTATTATGTTTTTATTAATAGATGTTTCTGTTTTCAGTTTGATGAGGTGGAAGTTATTGTTAGATGGTTTTACTTAACATGTAGATTCTTTTTTTGTAAGAACTGGTGGAAATTCTTGGAAATCTGGAGCTGGTGGCCATGGTAATGGAAGTTCAGGAGGTGCTGTGACTCTCAATTGGGTAGCAATTGGTGGAATAGTTATAGGTGTGTTGTTAGTAATCGTCTTTACACTTGCTTTTTTCGCAAGAAGATCGCATAGATCTTCTTCTTCACATTTTATTGATGAAGAGAAGCTTAGTCAGAGAAGACATTTTAGTCCCCTTGTATCCCATGAACTGTCAAATGAGATTCCAACTGATTTCAAAGGTAAGACATTTCCTCCATCTCTTTTGCTCCACATTTTCGTAATATGTTGTTGTTAATGTTCTAATATGATATATTGTCTAAATTCAACAATGTTTGTATCAGATTACAAACAAAGAATTCCTGTACCTCCTCCAGAGCTGAAGTCATATGATTCATCTGCTTCAATCAGTCCAAAGAGTTTGCAGTCATCTTCTTCGGTAGGTTTTAAGGTTCCACCTTTTGATCGGGTTAAATCAGTTCATGATAATGAGTTTGGGAACCGGATGAATATCAAGAGGAGCACATCTGCCCCTCGTGCAGTGGTATACACCTTGTCAGATTTACAGTCTGCAACTGGTAACTTTGCTAGCGGTCGACTTCTTGGTGAGGGTACCATCGGATGTGTTTACAGGGCAAAACTGTCTGATGGAAAGGTATAGCTCCGTCCCTCTCTCTATCTCTCACTCTCTCTCACACACACACAACAAACCATTCAACATCCTTTGAATTGCTGTTTTCAGGTTATGGCTGCAAAAAAGATAGACTCGTCAATAATCGCCGGCATGAACTCAGAAGATTTCACAGAAATGGCATTAAATATATCAAAACTGCACCATCCAAACATTTGTGAAGTTCTTGGTTATTGTTCAGAGCAGGGACGTAACCTGTTAATTTATGAGTACTTCAGAAATGGATCGCTTCATGAGTTTCTACACCAGTCAGATGACTACGGCAAACCACTAACGTGGAACACCCGAATCAGGATTGCTCTAGGCACAGCTCGAGCAGTTGAGTAAGTTGGATCTCATTTTGCTATCCAAGTCCCAAGTTATAATTGGAATGAAAATTGTTGTTCTTTGAGGTATAACATTTTCATTTTTTAGGTACCTCCATGAGATTTGTTCTCCGTCTTCCGTTCATAAGAACATCAAATCACCCAATATCTTACTTGATGCTGAACTCAATCCACGCCTCTCTGACTGTGGTCTTGGGTCGTTTTACCAGGTAGGCGTTTCTAGATTGTAAGGTTGATTTTTAGAGTGATGATCCCCCATATTGTGCAGAAGTTTGATTCCATTTGAACAGCGTACAAGCCAAAATCTTGGAATTGGGTATAATGCTCCAGAGTGCACCAAGCCATCGGCATATACAATGAAGAGCGATGTATATAGTTTTGGGGTTGTTATGTTGGAGCTTTTAACGGGTCGAATGCCTTTCGACAGGTATATTACATACTCCCTCCGTTTCTGCAAAAGTGATAGTATCACTTTTGCAGAACCGGATGTAGTATAATCTAGCCTTCTCTATCCTATTATACACTTACCGCATAAAGTGTCTGATATTATTCGACCTTTATGAACTTGGCCTAACAGTTTTGGTCCTTTCTTTTAATATCTTAGCAAAAAACCAAGATCGGAACAGTCTCTAGTTCGATGGGCTACACCACAACTTCATGATATTGACGCACTGGGAAAAATGGTTGATCCTGCTCTGCATGGGCTTTACCCTCCAAAGTCACTTTCTCGTTTTGCCGATGTCATTGCTCTTTGTGTTCAGGTAAGGAATCCTCCGCCTATTTGCTACATGACATTGTCTCCCATTAGTATTCTTGGTGGCTAGGCACTTCTTTCTTGTCCAGGATTCACTACTCGTAAGCAGAGTCCAGTTTTATTCAATTGCTGTTAATGTCTAATTATGCATGTTCATTTCCAGTCAGAGCCAGAATTTCGACCACCAATGTCAGAAGTGGTGCAAGCTCTTGTGAGGCTGGTTCAACGTTCAAGTATGAGCAATAATGCTTCTCGACGGGTAGATAACGACTCAGACCAATCAGATTATTATTGAGCATATAGATCAAGCAAAATGTGTACTATTCGGGTACATGTAAAGACATGTAGGAGGCAGCAAAACAGATATTCTCCTAGTGAATGATACATGTAAGAAAAATGTTTTCACTGTCTTACTTCTTTCGATCCAGTTTTTATATTTATTGTCAATTCAATTTTAGTAAGAAACTGAATTCGGATTGTAGATTAGACATGTAGACACGTTTGATCGAAAATTTTCTTTCTGGTCGGCTTGTAAGGTTAGACATGTCGATAAGTTTGATCGAAATCTGCAAGTAGTAGTTCATTAACCTACACACCTTTGAATTTAGGCTCTAAGACTAGTACTACAAGTAGTAGTTCATTAACCAAAAGGCAAGTTAGCAATGAATGCTACAAAATGAATATGATAATCACATTGCCGCAAAAAGAAAGAAACTTTGAAAATGATGAAAAGGTTGTTTAGCAATGAGAGTTGATGAGAAAATTTGACTTTAATGTAATAAGGTTGTGTGACCATTAGAAATTTGGTGTTCAAGATTCAATGATGTAGCCAGTATAGAGATGGGTTTTCTTGATTACAGACTGTGAAAGATTTGTAAAGATTCTGACGGGCAAAGTCAATTTTTTTTATATCCAATTCCCTAAACAAATCCAGCTAGTTATAGGGGTAAGCAACGGATAGGTGGATGCGGATATGGTAGCATCGACGTCCAGTCCATATAAATGGCTGATTTGGAATATTTACCCATATCTAGTTGATTACCCGTCGGATTTTACATCCAAGGATGGACGGACAAACGGACTGGAAGCGGGTGGATTGGCAGATTAAAAAAAAGCGAAATAAGAGAATTTTTAACATAGAATATGAAATGATAATCACACTCAACGAGTTTTTTATTTATCTAAATCTTGATTTCCGTGTGATAATTTTCTAAAAATTTCACATGATCATACTTAGGTATTATTTATAGAAGAAAATATAAATTTTCTACTCACAACGAAATAAATAAAGATTTAATGTAAAGAAAACAAAAAAAAACTAGACCGAGCAAAGAAGGGAACGTTGAAAGTGAGAAATGGTAAATAAAATTCGTTTCCAAGAAAAAACTAAACCCTAATCAATAAGAAACTATATATATTATATATAAATTTTTTATAATAACTTTCATATAAATATAAATTATAATACAAACTTTATTATTAAGGTCGAGTATCCAACGGATAGGTGATGTTGCATCCATGTCTACTACGTAAAAACTACAAATTTTAAAAATTCACCGGTATAATTTTTTGAGAGACAGACCGAATATCCATCCGTCAAAATACAAATTGGATGCATGAGTATAGGGATTCGAGTGTTCTGTTCACCCCTAACTAGTTGGATCAGTCAGTTTTTATCCAACAGCTGTCCCCAACAGTAAAGTCCTCGGCTCTATTCATACGGGAGATTGAAAAAAAAAAAGAAAAGAGAATCCAACCTTGTTAGTGACAGCCAATCTACCTACGTCTGGTACTAAACAGTGGAACCCAACCCAACTTTCCTTGTATGATGATGCTAGTCAATAGGTTTGCATGAGCATCCACTGATGTATTGTGGCTGCCTTTACCTGTTAGTCAAAACAATTGACTTTTACTAAGATAGTTAACAAATTGAATTATTAATTTATTATTGACATTTTATTCAAAATCAAGTGAAATCACCCTTCAAATTCAAAAAGACTTAAAAACCATTCGTAAATAAAACCAAATTCAACAGGTTGAATTATGTATTGGTTAACAGACGAACAAATCATTTTTTAATTTTGATCAAAAAAATACTTTTCAATATTATATTTGGTTTTTCATTTGGTTTACTAAAAGATTATATCTTAACTTTTTGACAAAGAAAATTTTATCGTATTAAATCATTAATGTATAGACTAAATTCAACTCAAGTAGCTGAACTTACGATATCATCTTCGTATTGTTGAAATTTAAAGGCTGATAATGATATACTTGTTTGAGATGCAACGACTGTATGGAGACGTATGCTTATGCCTAGTATCATTCTCCAACTAATTTCTTTAGAAAAAAAAAGATCATGATATTGGGCCTAGTGGCCATCTCTTCTGGGAGGAAGGCTATATACCCCACAACCATTTTTTTATATATATATTATGTTATAATTTTTTTAAATCATATTAGATATCAAGTTAGTGGATACAAGTTGTAAATTAAATGATTAAGAATATTATCTAGGCGTTGTATTTAATGCTCAATGTCGAATTGCTAAGTGGGATGCTGTCAAAGTGAATATAAAGAGTAGGCTGTATATGGTCGGTTTCGATTCGGTTTCAGATCAAACCAAAACCGAAACCGGTAATATCGATTTCTAAAAAAATTTATTAAAATCGAACCATTAATCGTCGATTCGGTTTCTATCCGGTTACATCCGGTTTCGGTTTTTTCCATTCGGTTTTGGTTAACCGACTGTTTATGTCAGTTTCTAAAACTGACAATACAAATCTCAAAAAAAATAACAAAAAAACAGTCATTCTCACACTCATACTTCATAAAAATTCAAAAAAACTAGATGTAGATTTTAACTGTGTGTTTTCTTCAATGAGATAACATTCCCTTAGTTGCTAACCAATAATAACCAATAATCTATATCAAGTATGTCCTGTCATTACAGAGTTGAAGCAGAAGAGGAGCTAAACACTCCCATACAGGAGGGAATTTCCTGCTATTTCTCTATGAGGCCCTCTGCAGCTGGTAAAATAGTCAAGTGGTCTTCAAACAAGGCAAGGAGGTTACGAGGACATTGCACAACGACATACAAGACAATCAATCATATTAACCCAAATCTGAACAACACAAACAACATGATTGTAAGAACAAACAGAACGGTGTCTTCTCATGTAATCTGTCTGCTTTCAACACCGAACCTTAACACCTTAGATGATAAGATCCTACACAAACTAAGACAATCCAATCTCATTGTAGTGGCATACTCCTCAAATGCATTCTTAGGCCTGTTATGTAGCATCAAGATAGAGGACCTACACTACCTACATGACAAACAATGGTCTAAATGGAAAATAAGGGCTTCTGTGAGGCAGAAAGTAAAAAAAATTGACAAGGCAGAAAGATATCCATCAAATTCCAAGGCATAAGATTCAATAAGGATTATGTGTGATAGATAAGCATGACAACATTGCAGTTAAGTAAAATATTTATTAGTGTTGACTTGACTGTCTATTAGATGCATAACATGATAAATGTTGAGTCATACATCAAATGTTAAAACCAGTATTCATACTAGTTCATTCCTATAGTAGGAACCATGCAGATAATAATCAGATTTCACATTTTCAACATTGGAGTACTAAACCATTCTGCTAAGAAAGTGATATATTTAAGAGCCAATTCACGAGAGTACAAAAAGAGTTACATACATCTTTGTTGTCTGTGGCAATTAAGGCACTACCAAAGAAGAAAACTAAGCAGAGAAAAGAAGTCGTTGGAACTAGATTGCAGAGATACGATCTTTCGATCTCCTAAATTTAAATCCTTCCTGAAAGAGAACCTAAATGAATCAGTTTAATACAAGAATAGGGAGTCAGTACCTAAATGAATCAGTATAATACAAGAATCTTATTTGACTATTCCTAGTCAAGGTCCTCAAGTTTGTAACTCCTCGGAACAAAGAGAAGTTGTTTAATTATAATTACTAATTAGTGTGCAGCTCCAGTTACACATAAACAAATTAAAATAGTCAACTCCAATTATACAGTGTTTAAGCAATTTCATTTACATAGATCCTGTAAATCTTGTCTATTAGTAGTAATTAGTGAGATATTTTTTCTTGTCACAGTAATCTAATCATCACCCTTATTAACTACAACAACACAGAACTTTCCAAACAGAACCTACAAAACATACAACACAGAACCTACAAAACAATACAGAATAATACAGAACAACACAAAATTTATTGGTGATATGAATTACCTTGGTCCTTGGTACTCATTAATCCTCATCCTCCTCTATTATATGTATAAACTTGGACTTAGAGAGAGTGTCCAAAAATTCTACAAACAAATGAACACATGAACAATTAGTTAGAGTATATAGTGAATGTCCAAAAATTCTACAAATAAATAAATGAATGAAATAATACCTGAATTAACTTTTTATTCTGATTCCAAGGAAGAAATATCAAGATCAATCGGTGTCTTCAACCAATTTTGAGTACAAATCAATGCCTCAACTGTCGTGGGAAGTAAAGAACTTCGATATGGATCGAGAATATGTCTCCCAGTGCTAAAGGCTGATTCGGATGCCACTGAAGAGATAGGTATAGTCAATATATCTCTTGCCATTAGTGCCAAAGTAGGATACCTAGTAGAATTTGTTTTCCACCAACCTAAAATATCAATAAAAAAAATCTCCTTTCTCGGTTCTCGTTTCTCTCTCAAATAAGCCTCCACCTATGATTTCCCTTCAGCAATAATGTATTCCTCATCATCTCTTGCTCTCTCTGTTATAAGAGAAGCTAGAGAACACTCTCCTTCATCACCTTCATTTGATTGAGTGCCACTAGTACTACCAGCAGCACTATCTGTAACACTTGAAACATTTCCAGCAGGACCAGCACTCAATTGGTTCAGCTGCAGATGGTACTTTTCCAACTGAACTAACTTCTTGACTTGCATTAGAAGGTCTTTGATGACAATGTTGCGGTGGAAACATGAGAATGGAGTTAACAGAAGCCTGCATTTATACAAAACAGAACAAAACAGAATTAAACCTACATTTATACATAAATAAACAATGAAACAATATTCAATCATTCATTTATGCTTAAGATATTTTAGGGTTGAACAAAAGTTGAACTCAGCACTACTAGCACCAACAACATAAGCATGTTGTAACATAAGAATAACAAAATGACAAGAAGAAACACAATCCAATTCACACAAATACAAAAAAGGCTACAAAATTTAGATATAGACTTAACAAGCTGGGGTCATAATGACCCTGACTACTACAACTAATAAAGGTATAGAAATGCCATAAGTGCAACATAAGTTTCTCTTTAGTTAAGATCCAATTATAACAGGTAGTATAAAAAGTGAAGGATTATATGTTTGGCCGACTCCAACTTAGAAAAGCAAAAACATAACAAGAAACCGAAAGGAAAAGCAAAATGGGTACAAAATTTCAATTAGTCTGGATGTCTGGATAAAGTTTTACTGTTGTAAGTGATCGGGTATTAACTTAAGTTAAGGTAAGTGATTTAAAACTATTATAGTCTGGGGGACAATAAATAGTTACCATAAAATTTAATTAAATAACAACAACATTTTAATGGTACTCTTTAGCGTTCAAGTCTCTTTATTCAGCATGTGATAATTTGCTTTACAAAATACATGTTTGCAGGGGTAGTTATGATTTCTCCTGCAAATAGTCATAGTTGCATGGTCTCCCATGTTAATCAGAACTCAAGGCTATTGAAACAGTATAAAACTGTTATTTTAGCTTCAGTTGTACCCCTAACACTGTGGTATTTATTTTGATTCATGAGCAACCAAACATCAAATCAAATATACAAATAGCCAAAAAAAGAGCCCACTCAGTTTGCAAACCTAATGCTTATATATGAGTCTAACTCTAACTTGAAATAAATATTTTCTTGGTTTAAAAGGGAAAATGATTAGAGTACATTGAAGTAAATTTGTTCCAATGTAAGGACTACCTACACACAGACACAAAAATATATCTTCCAGATACATGAGGGCTAGCTAACCTTGTTATGGGTTAACACAATATTGGTCAGCAAACTAAAGGAAAGTCTATCATATCTTGAGTAAGAGAAGCTAATAAACTTTTTCTTGTTGAACAGTTTCCTGATACTGCTGGTTTTATCATATCATGTAGAGTAGATTTCGATATTCTGTCTCTAGATGGTGAGTATACTGTATACCTGAAGCTGAATTTGGTGATCAAGATGGTAAACTCCATGTTAAAGTTATGCAAACATTTGTTAACTATCGAGCTGAGTACAAAAAAGAAGATACCAAGAACACCTAATAATACGTATCACCTATCCGTACAGGAACACACATTAAAAACTTTAAACCTACTGCTTTTACATGATTTTTTTTCCGGAAAAACCCAAACTATAACAAATATAAATATCATACAAGTCATAGAGCTTCTAACTTAACTAATGCTGAGATTCTTTCACTCCAAGCTTCCAGAAACCCAACTCCAGGAGGATCAAGTTTCTCAAATGACACCTTACAACATAACATAACATGCACCATTACTAAAAAATAAACTAAGATTGAGAACCCACAACAAATTAGAGTTTTTCAAATTTCAGATGAACCCTAATTTTTAAATTCTAAGTACAAGTACTTATTGTTACTGGTGTTGATTGAGAATCTAAATCTTCCATGATTGAATCAAAGTGAAGGCACAACACAGATGGCTGCAAAATCAATCAGAGAGGTTGATGCAGGAAGAAGTTAGCTCTGAAAGTGAACAGGAAGAAGCAGAGACTAAAAAAACTGCAGATATCATATCACATACCTTTTATTGATGCAGGAAGAAGCAGGAAAAAATTGGTTTCGAATTGTCTTCTACTGAGCAGCCATGGAGAAGAAGAAGAAGAAGAAGAAGGTGGAAGGCTGCTGCTAGGGATGTCGAAGTGAAGAAGAAAAGGAAATGTGAATTAGGTTTAGGTATCAGTTTATATATCAGGGTGATTGTAAGGTGTAGATTTAATCTATCAAGTATACTAAAATCTATGTCAACGGTCACTAACTTCCGGTTTACCATTGGTATTTCGGTTCGGTTTTTGGTCAAACCAAAACCGAAACCGTTACTATCGGTTTTTAAGTTTTTTTACCAAAATCCTTCCATTACTAAACGGTTCGGTTCCGTTTCGTCCTAATCGGTTCGGGTCGGTTTTAGCGGAAACCCGTTACCATGTACAACCCAAATAAAGAGGATAGAAGTGAAGAGTGCTATTCTTATTAAGGTGACCGAGCAGTACAACTTATGGGTTTATATAGACCCAATACATTATAAAAAAATAACTAGGACATGCCACGATATGGTGGAAGTGTCATCACATTGAAAATTTTATTACTTGACATGGACTTAATTAAGTCATATTTATTTTCTGCTCGGGGATATTTATCCAGTGGAATATTTTGGTGATCAGTCACCGACTCCACAATATTTCCTCTTGGATGACCACTATTTTAAATATGTTGTCCCAATATAAAAATTTACCGATAAAATCCAAGTAAAATTTGTTGCCTCGTAAAGCCTTGTCAGAAAATCCGGTGAGAAAAAAACTGGTCGAAGAGAAAAGAGTACAACAACTCTTGGAGCTTTAAAGTGATGATATGATCGTCACAAATTTTCTCCTCTTGTCAAAGCTGTACCAGGAAAACCATTTCAGACAAAACCTAAGCTCAGAATTAGGTTGGTTACTGCCATAAAATATTTCCTTCCCAGAACAGAGCCAAGAAAACAATTTTGGACAAAACCTAAACGCTAAAATCTCAAATGTTAACGACACCAATGTTCATGTTACCTCGTTAAAAACCTTGCCAGAAGAATCCAATGGGATAAAATCTGGTTGAAGGGAAAAAGAGTACAACACTGCTAACTTTAAAGGGTGTTGATTGCTATAAATTTTCTCCATTCTTCAAGGTGTGCCAGGAAAACCACTTGGGACAAAACCTGGACACTAGAAGCTCAGAAATGAGATTGGTTGCCTTCACGAATTTTCTCATTTGCCAAAACTGCGTCAGAAAACCACTTGGGACAAAACCTAAGCGCCAAATATTCATAATAATGTCGACGTCGATCCTCAAGTTGTCTCGTCTGATTCGAGGAAAAGAGTACAACGGACGTCGCCGGAAGATGATGCTGGAAACGCATATGCTTCATCGTTAAAACCTTGACAAGGAAAACCCCTCGGGACAAAACCTTGGAAAATGAAAAATAGTATACCGCATTTAATCCCAACAAAGATTCTACGAGTTTACTCCCCCTGAAGTAAAACTTTCTTAAAGCGGTTGGTGGTGCAAACATTATACAACTTTCAGAAAAAATGCTTTATTATTCGCAGTATATGGAGGATTGACTGTCAGGTCTTTTTCCGGGTGTCACACCAACATTGTATACCTCACATTTAGATCCTCCGTCCATTGTACACCAATTTTAATTTTCCGTTTTTTACTTCAGGCATAACAATGAAAGGATTATTGTAAACTCATATTTATCGTAGAATCAATTCTAGTCTTTAAAAGTGTAACCTGCAAAACAAAAGTTAGAACAACAAGGTAATCCATGCATTATATCCTTATATGGTACTTCTAGACCATAAGATAATATGTTTACGTACATGACAAATAAATTACTTTCCACCTTAAGGGATCACATAATAATGGTGCTAATTCAGTAGCACAATAAGTATCACGAATATCAAACCTTGGATACTCAGTCTATACAGACAGATTTATATGCTAGCATGTTCTCGAACTTCAGATCAAGTAAATATTTAAATTTCAACGAGATTTCATAATTTATTTCAAGTGTGGATTTTAGCGGTAATTGAGGGATCTTCAATAAGCCAAAGATGATATCATTAATTCATCCAGATTTTAACCTTATACCAAGAACATACAAAACACACAAGGATTGTTCACAAAATTCTCTTATGTGGTGATTATGACTTAATTTTAAGCTTGACGTAATTCACAAGTTCAGGTGGTTTCCTGAGTTAGAAACTCTAATCCTTCAGAGATTCAAATAGTATCACCAATATCGCTAGTCATAGCTAGATGCAATCTAAGTCCTTCAGGGACTACCACGCTAAAATGCATAAACATCAGGAGAATACTTTTAGTTTTACAGACCAATCCTGGGGTTCAGCAGGAAACCCTCAAATCTCATTTGAAGTGATTATATTATTCTCTCTGCGCTTCATCTCAAACACCAACCTGTAACATTCTGGCTTCACAATTTTACAGTGTGAGTCGGATCCAATTTAGCGCTCTTTCGAGAGATTTCAATCTCTACCTTAGTTTAAGGGCATTGGATTATATGCCTACCAATCACGATGTCGATGTTCCTCTGCAGATGGGTACATAACCCCTAATAATAATCGACAATCATATAAATCCCAAACATTTCTCTAGTGCATGTACAATCAATCAAAGTTTAACATACTGGTACCAGCACCATTTCAGGGGCATTATCATCTCCTCATCTTTAATAAGGGGGTATAAACTTAGAGAATATGGATCATATTCTGATAGTCTCCACGAGCACTATTTGTAGTCTCTCTAAAAGCACTATATATTATAAAGGTGATTGGATTCCATTTTATAAGTCATAAATAAGGTAATCGTTTACACTTAAATCGTGTCTTAACTATCGACTTGGTCACTGCGAGATATATGATTTAACATGCTGAGACAACTTCTCGTGTTTGCATCCTCAAGCAAGTGTCAAATAATATTTTCCAAAAGCTACTGCAACTATGTGTTTTAATCATGAGTGATCTACATCAACTCAATTGCATCAAATATCTTGGTGTGAGAAAAAAAAAGAGAGATAATTTCACGCCAATCTCAAGCGGCAGCCAGATATTCTCTGATCAGGACGTACAAAAAAAACTAAACCAGATAACCTATCTAGTTGTCGACATTGCTAACTCCAACCTCTTGTTGGTGTCTGTCATCTGTCTGACTTTATGAGAGAACTCTTTAAGTTTGTGGACATAATAAGTGCCATCTTCTGGTGGCAGTTTTTCTCCCCTGGCTAAGACGGGCAAAAACCTTTCAGGTTATCAACATAATGTACCGGCCTCTTGTGGTGACTTTTCTCCCCCTAATTAAAGTAGAAGAACCTTAAAGGTTATCAACCTCACTCACGCCAAATTATGGTGGCGGATTATCACGCCAACTTTTGGTGGCAATTTAATTTTCCCGATCAAGGCGGAAACATTACCATCTCATTTTGGAAACTACTGGTTCCATAATTTTTTCCGATTTTCAAAGACAATTTTACTCATGATAGGTTTTGAGTTTTAATTAAACCACACTTAAGGTATTCCAAAAACAATTGCAGGCTCGACAAAGATGATACAATTTCACATCATTCCTGTTATAGCTTACTTCCTCCCCTAACGACGGGAATACAGTCTCATCTGCAGATATTATCTGTTCAAGGTTTTAAATGTCTTAAGAACCGAAACCAACATATATAGTTAAGTGACGCTATGGAACAAATACGTAAATACGAAATATAAGGTTGTTTCCCAAAATAATATTGATGGTAAACAGTTGGTCGAGCAATCATCTAAAGATGCATAAACAAATAACTCAACTATACCATGCTGAGTACGCATATGTGCTATTTAGTGCTCGACATAATACAAACTTAAGGCAAAGCATCAAAAGCTTGTAAATTTACCACCAAGATAAATGGACTTAATTGGAAGGTCCAGAAATGGATAGGCAACCATAAGATTTGCTCAAATAGTTTGGCACACAAAATTACGTGTTAATATAAACAAGAGACCATCTAACATATGCGTCTATCAATACTAGAAGGTATTGAAAATTTTCCATAGTGCAGGGTGAATAAACCCTACAAATGTCACCATAAATCCTCAGTAGGAATGTTGGTGATTCAGTGAGTTACCAAAATGCCATTTGTTAATGCCATTTAAAGAGCACTCAGGGGACAAACAACAAAATAGACATCATTCTTTAACAGAAATTTCAGGTTCCGTAAAGAATGTCTATGAGCATTTTGTATCATTTTACTCATCTTGGTAGAACATGGTTGTCTAAACCGATCATGCCTAAGAATGAATTATTCAAAGCCATTAAACTTCAGGTTAATAACAACATGAAATTCGGTTGTTCGAATTCTCATATAGCACACCCCATAAAAGAGAGCCTTAAGCCTCCTTGTAATGTGCCTTTTTGCACAAAACATAGGAAGTAATAAATACTCCATAAAATCCTCATTCATCGTTTCAAGGTGGTAAGTGTTACGCCAAATATCTCAAAAACTCAACAGATTCTTCTAGAATCCGGAATAATATAAAACGTCAATAATAATGACTTTTGCACCACAAAATGATGCACGCTCTTCCAGAGCCATCTATCATATTATTTGAACCCGAAATGGTATATCATAGGTTCTCAAAACCTCTATAAAGTTATAAAATGGTTCAAAAATTTGTGTTTGTTGTTCCGTTATCTTTGAGATAAATATCTCTATCGTCTATTTAATGCTGGATAAGTTACTTCTGTAATCCATATCCTTTGGCAAAGATAAATAAAAGAAAAAAATTAAGGCCATTAACAAAATTAAGCATTTCGTAACCATAGATATTCCTAAATCCAAATATTCTCGTAAACTTACAGGGTCCGTATTTTATGGATTACTCCCTTAATATTTGGATTACTATAGAATTTAAAAATTCTATGTAGGACCTCTCCAGGGGTCGATAACATCTCATAGATTGCTTCAGAAATCCATTATTACAAACACAAGTAATCAAAGAAAATTTTTAAATAAAGAGGTATATAAAGATACATATGGTACTAATATAATATCAACAAATCTCCATTTTTATCGTTTTCAAGGTCGACCAAATATCAATTTTTGTGTGCGTAAACTGATAAATTATTTATAAAAAATTACCTCAATATCAGTTGTAGGGCTTAGTACGGCTCGGTGCGGTTCGGTTCGGTTGGGCGGGCGTCTGGGTATACGCTTGTTGAGACGGACGGTTGTCTAGCGTAACACTTGCGTGAGGCGGATATCTGGTCGAACGCTTGCTGTGGGGCGGTAACAAAGATTTCGTCTAATGATAGACAGACTCCTAGACACACGCCCCAGAGACGAGCGCTTTACTAGACAAACGCCTGATGGAGCGGTTTTCTAGCATTACGCCTGATCGATTGTCTACATGTGCGGTAAAACACAGACGATGCCCTAGCATCCCTCCTAGAAATCCAAGCGGACTCCTACAAAGCCTCTTTATTAATTTTTAATTATTTTAATTAGTTTGATTACACTTTAATTAGTTTGATTATAGTTTAATTAGTTTAATTTAATTAATTTTCATGTTTAATGGGCGGTATAGTAGACTACCGCCCATAGTAGTTTAATTACATGATAGTTTAATTACATGATTTGTTCTCCACTTGGTACCAACTGAAATGATTCGTTGGAAGCTAATTTGATACGAAGATTATAATATATTTTGACATGTAAGTCCAGAAATCATTAAGTATTTCCAGTGTAAGTTTAATATTTTGAGAGCAAGTATGGTATTAACTATGGTATTAATTAGTTTTCATGTTTAATTAGTTTTCATATTTAATTTGTTTCATTTCATGTTTAATGGGCGGTATAGTAGACTACCGTTTCATTTTCATTTTCATGTTCAGGACCAAGCGGATCTTTAGCATACCGTTTGAATGGGGCGGTGATTTGATTACCGCCTGTTGGTGGGCGTGATCCTAGATGCACGCTTCATCAGGCGTAATCTTAGGTGAACATTTCATCAGACGGAGATTTGGTTAACGCCCGTGTTTTCAAGCGTTACGTTAGAATAACGCTCTACACACCCGCTTAGATTCAGATGGTTAACTACACCACCGCTCGAGTATAATGTGTTTGGTCCGAAAAAAATACCAAACTTGGTCCTCAACAGTGTCAAAAAAGGACCAAAGATCATTTGTGCTCGTCCCGCTGTGGTATGGTTTTGACGGATCAAAGACCATAAATGGGTTTGGTCCGTCGTTTGATCCAACCATTGTGGACGCTCTTAGGGATCACTGATAGAAACCAATTAATACTTTGTAACATGTCATTTTTGGGACCGACTGGCTAGCTAAGCGTCCCCTTTGTAACAGGTCATTTTCTAGAAATTATTACGGTCGAGAAAATCAAATTTACGTCATCCTTCAGGTATGCGAAAATTTGTCGTTTAATTTACCAGCATTAAAACCGTTAATACCAGAATAAGAAAATAAAACAAAAGTTATAATTAGAGTTCGCGGAGTTGCGATTCTCATACTTCCCATACTCACTAAGAAATACAAATTAACATATCGAGCTATATATATATATACGTCTTAATTAGTATAAGATTCAATTTAACGGTATAAATTGAAACCGTAATCCGTTAAGATATTCTGATTAAAACAAAAATAATATCACGTAAGTACAAAGCTAAAATCATATTTAACGGAAAAAAAATAGGAAAAGTTAAAAAAAAAGAAAAAGATCCTATTTAATAATCGGCATCGTCATAATCATCGTTCTCTAAAACATCGATTTTAATAAAAGTTTGACCGTCACGAATATTTTGTGTCGATAATATGCTATAATTTTTTTAGATCGTACTAAATATCAAGCTACTGATAATCAAAGATGGATGCAAGTTTTAAATTAAATGATTACGAATATTATCTAGGTGTTGTATTTAATGTCCAATGTTGAATTGCTAACCAAGTGGGATACTGTCGAAGTGAGTATAAAGAGGATAGAAATGAAGAGTGCTATTCTTATTAAGGTGACCGTGCAGTACATCTTATGGGTTTAGATAGACACAATTTATTATAAGAAAATAACTAGGACATGCTACCATATGGTGGACGTGTCATCATATTGAAAAGTTTATTATTTGATATAGATTAATTAAGTCATATTTATCTTCTGCTCGGAGATATTTATCCAGTGGAAAATTCTGGTGGTCAGCCACCGACTCCATAACATATTCATTTTTTTTTCCCGCAAACCGAACTGTAAACTTAAAGGATAAAGCTTTGCCCCATAGTTGGAGTTACAACATCAACAATATAGTATGGGTCTTTTAGAGCTATATTAAAAACATATGTGGGAACATTAGATAAAATAAAACTATATGATCTCGAAGTCCGGGTATGTTCGGTCATTTTATATGCAACCTTATTGCTCTTCCCTCCAATGTAAACGTTATGAAAACTCTCAAAGATCCGAGCTATGTTGTGAGTCTCATCCAGGATGACTTGACACCGTCAATCAACTTCAACCTTCTTGCTTGCTAGATAATCTACTATTACACGGTTGTTTCCTTCCAGCTCCAACTTATGCATATTGTTGTCTCTTGCCCACTTCACTGCTAAGAACTCTACCTGGCTCTCAGTTTCTTCTAGCGCGTAGAATAGAAGTTGGTGGCATTCCTCTCCCCTGGTCGAATATGTTGAGTTACGATAAATTAATCGTATTCCTTCCTAAGAGATAATATGAATGAACGAAGCATCATAGTTAATCTTGTCTCTATCCACTCTCGAACTAATCCACCTAATATCCTTTTTCTTTTTTTGTCTTCCTCCACGTGTCGCTATTTCCATCCCCCCCCAACCCCCCCTAATTTGTCGTACACCGTAAAATAAGTAGTTAAATCTTGTTTAATAAGCCTGTTAGTTGTGGTAGTTGTTCACATCTGTTGAAAACCTCCTTACACCTAGAATTTTAAATGTGCCACGAAACTATAACACACACATATGTTTAATGATTATGGTCATCTTTACAACCTTCTGGATCATCAAACCACGATTGAAACCATAGCCCTACCGAAGGGCAATCAAGATTGCAGATTACACTATCAAGCTCAAAGCATACCGCCCTTACAAAGGGACGTGTCCTAAGGAGGTGCATTATTGACTCTTCATGTTGGCTACTGTTTTAGGATGAAAACAAATATACTGCAAAAGAGTACTTTCAGGTAGGTTCGAGAGATCAAACTCGAACAGGATGATCCTAAACCAAGAAATGGTCATTCACGTCCTGCTTCGGTCACATAGGTGAAGATTATTGGGTTGATCTTAGGGGAGGGAAGTAAAGAAGATTGAGAAATCATAGTGTGATGAATATGGTAGTGTGTAGTTTTAGAATGGATTATCTCTGGGATAGATCTCTGATTATGTCTTAGTTCCTTGTTCGAATAGATGAGTTGTAATAACTAAAAATTGATTCTAGGAAAAACAATGAACTGTAGAAGTAATTTCTTTAGATTCGGAAACCAAAATCGTATAGAGAAATCCTAAACCACGATAGTAGCCGTTCCGCTCTGCTTCGGTCACAATGAGAGAAAATTGGTTGATCTTAGGGGAGGGAAGCAAAGAAAGTTAAAGGATAACGATGTGTTGAATTTTGTATAGAGTTGAGAACTATTGAGAAAGTAACAGAGCTTGAGAGACTTGTAAGCTTTTTGTGTTTTCCAAATGGGCTAAGGAGCCCAGTTATAATAGTAAAGAGCTCACACGTTTCCTTGTAAAATTATGGAGATAATGAAGAGGTGGAGAAGTGAAAGTTATGGGTTAATGGCTTAACCACCTTGGAATCTTCGAGAAACCATTATTCCATTACTCTATTACTCAATTTACTGTTCAGTATTTCCACTAATTTATAACTTCCAGATCATGGGATGTCGTTATTCCCACGTTGCTATAACCGCCAGACCAAAACCCATGTTTTATCCCCCCATTATGTTTTGATTTCTCGTAGAGTTAGAGGAGTCGTAGACTCAAAATCCGCATGAGTTTGTTGTGCAAGACTGACACGAGCATAGATGCATGAGTGAGGAGATGAAGAGCTGAAAGACTCGCAAAAGGGGAAAAAGAGTGTTAGCGTCGCTGCTGGGAGCTCTAAGTGCTTAGCGTCTATCCTAGCACGGACTAGCGCTGCTGGCAGCGCTAAACACTTAGCGCCTGTGCTAGCATGGACGTTAGCGTTGCTGGCAGCGCTAAGCACGGACGCTAGTGCTGATGGTAGAGCTAAGTTCTTAGCGCCTATGCTAGCACAGGCGTTAGCGCCAATGCTTGTATTACCAGCAGTGCTCCTAGTTCTTCTTTGGCCCTCTGTTAGTTTTTTGACTTTTTGGCTTTTTCTTGGCCTTTTGGCACATGTGCATGTGCTATTTATTTGTGTTAGGAGCATGGATAGGTTTCTTCCAAGGCTATCACTTGCTGGTGCTATGATTATTGTTTATGCACCACTAGCTTTGGCACTTATTAATGTTGTGGCCATATTTATGGCTTGTTTTAGAGCTTCTCAGCCGCATGAGATTATAATGTTAGCATTGTGCTTAACTTTTATGCAGTGCATACAAAACATACTCGAAATAAACGAAAAGGAAACAAAAGATATTCAAGAGATTCAGCCGTGAAAGTTTGCAATCTTGAAATTATACTTGATGCGACTCTGCAATTAGATGGTATGCATCTAAATTAGCATTTTTATCCAGATGTGGGGTAGCTCTGTTCTGAATGTCCGCAATTTTGTATAATCAGTGTTTGATTAACACAAATGGTTTATATGAATGCACATGAAATAACAAGGGTTTGGCTAGGTAAAACCCTAAAATTCTGGAAGTGCATAAATATATAAAGAGCTACAGAGCTAATTTATCCATGAGCTAAATATGCATTCTCAATTCTCTTCGGAATGTAAGATAAAAATATGTATTTATAATCTGATGCTGGGTTAGAAATTTATACATATTTATTTCATGCTTCTGCAGCTAGGCGAAAAGCAATATTACAATTTTCTCCTTTTTCAAAAATCCATCATCAACAATGAGGCCATCTATTGATAGTTTGATAGGAAAAACATTGATTTCTTGTAAGTGGTCGAAGTTACAAAAGAAGTGGAGGAGTAACGATTGTAGAGATTGTACTGGAGTCATTTCTGAAAAATAGGGAGGACTTGTATGACCACTACTCCTCGTCCTCTCAACTTTTCTAAAACTCTCCCACTACTTATTAACTTCTTGTTCGTGGATATATTGCCATAACACACGATTTTCGTTGATCGCCAGACCAATACCCCAATGAGAATCCCCCCATATGTTTTATTTGGTATCTCGTAGAAAGAGTGGAGTCATGGACCACCACTATTTTGATTAGGTCAAGTCAATAACTTGCTAAGTTAGTGAGGCAAGTTGCACAACTTACTAAGTTGATAAATAGACTGATCAGTGTCGAGTCTGGTAAGTTTAATGGTCATGTACTAGCTTAGGAGTAACATGGTGTAAATTTCATAGCCAGGTGTCATCTCAGAAATGACATTATATTAATTTGGAAGTGTTCGAAGCCAAGATTACATGAAAGTCCCTAAGGACCAGTCGTGGCGCACTCGAGAATTCATGCAAGAAAAGGTTTGATGAATAACTATATAGAGCTGGCGCTGAAATTAAGCCAGCACCGAAAAGAAGAAGTTAGCGCTGGCACCAGAGAGTGGCACGTTCTGAGAAGGAAGCTAGTGTTGGCACTAGGGCAGCGCTGGAGAATGGCACGTCCCTGGGGACGCATATGATCAACAAAGCTAGCGTTGGCACTAGGCCAGCGCTGAGAGGTAATGCGTCCCTAACGAAGTTAGTGCTGGCACTAGCACAATGCTGAGAATTAACGCGTCATTGGGGACGTTTCTTGCGAAGCTAGTGCTGGCACTAGGCTAGCGCTGAAAAAGTAACGCGTCCTTGGAACTCTTCTTGCGAGGCTAGCGCTGGTACTAGGACAACGCTGAAGGAGTAACGCATCCTTGGGACGCTTACCAGCAAAGCTAGCGGTGGAACTAAGCCACCGCTGAGAATGTCGCATCCTTGGGGATGCATCTATAGAATGACGCGTCCTTGGGGACGCTTCTTTAGCGAAGCTAGTGTTGGCACTAGGCCAATGCCAATGAGTGATACATCCCTGGGCGCATAAATTGTGACGCGTGTTTAAGTTAATTGCTAGAATGACATGTATTCTTAAGGAAATGACGCCAAATTATGATGTGCTCTTTGCGAATAGGGTATTAAGCTATAATGCGTCTTTAAAAATCAGGCATTAACTACTTTTATAATAGATATATATTATTTGAACATCAATGCGCATTTGAAACGTCTTCAAGGAATTCTGGCTATGGAATTATGTGACTTGAGACTGGTTCAATATGGCATAAGTATTGTGAATATTAGAGAGACTACGGTATCAGTATAGAACGTTTGTAGCTATTTATAGAGATTGTATTTTTAATTCTCTTGCGGAATATAAATAAAGATACAAAGTTTCATGTTTTGATACAAAGCCATAAATATGTGCAGGAATATGCGCAGATATTTATATGCTTTTGCTGCCAGGTAGAGAATTTTTTTACAATTCTAGCCATTGTAAAAAATCCACCATCTACATCTAAATAAAGGATACATCAATGTGACTAAAAGATTTTTAGCACTAAGGACCACCCTAACGGGTATCATATTGGAGAAGTTTCTCCAGAAAAAGATTTTTATCTTATGAATGACATTCAACTTCAATATTTTTTTTAAACAAGGGATTGGGTGGGAAAAATTGGTTTACAAGACCATGATTGTAATAAGACCGGGTTGAGAAATTCCTATTTTTTGAGAGAATCCATTTAATATTGTCCGGACAATCGAAATTGATTTTAATCATCCCCCAACGAGTATTAGGGTTCAATAATAACCGAAGATGGGGGTAAAAGTGCTCCGTAGAGTTGGAAATCATCGATCTTCCCATATGATGGTATCAAAACCATCCCCTATACCCCGTACAACAAGATATTTTAAGTTAAAAAGATATTTTCTGATATCTCTCCATATAATCGATCTATGTCGACTCTAGGCTATTTCTATATATGGAAAGTTAAGAAATCATCATATAATAATCGAGAAATTGCAATGGTTCCTATTTAAGAGGGTGATTATGCCTACAATACTTGGAACATATGATTCTTTCCCATAGAGCCCTTTCATTGACAACGATTCTCCAAGCTAATTTATCCGAGAACGTTCCATTCATTTTCTTTAGTTTCTTGAAACCTAAACCTCCAATAAACCTAGGGGAACAGATGAGATCCAAAGCTTTGAGATACAAAACATTGTTCCCTTCTTCCTTACCCCACAAGTAATCCCTAGTGATATGGGATAATTGGTTAGAAATAGCAACCGGAATAGGGAAACAAAACATCAGAAGATAAGGATGAAGTTCAAGGTAGAGGAGACCAAAGTAGAACGGTCGACCAGAGAAAAAAGCTTGTTTTTCCATCCTTTTAGACGAACTTTGAATTTAGCCACCGGGTTTGTGAAACTTGGGTCCCTTTGACGTCCAAAGAACAACATGGCTCCAAGATATTGATCTTCAAGATTTATTTTTTTACCTCGAAACGTGCGAATAAGGAGTCTACACAACCTAGGGGAACTTAGGGCCGAAAAAAACACCATACTATTCAAAATTGATCATCTGACCAGAGGCGAGGCTGAAATCGTTAAGGATCTTAAGAATGTTCCGACATTCTTTTGTGTTAGACTTGGTAAAAATAAGAATGTCATCTGCAAAGATGAAAAGGGAGATAAAATGAACAATATATATATATATATATAAGTGTAAAATGTGTCATGCGGTGCTAGCATGACACACAAAATAGTGTGTTATGTGTCGTGTTGTGTTGTGCCAGGAATTAAGACGAGTTGTGTTGTGTCGTGCTTATTTAATCATAAACAAAGCACATCATATCATGACAACACCGGCACAACCAAATAACATATTTTTCAGATATTTGCGTAACGAGTAAATAAAAGAATTTTTAAGAAAATTATAAAAAAATTAGCAAAATTAATCCAAATTTTGCATCTAAAGTTATATATTGCATAATATAATATAGTTTATTTTTGAAAATAAACATTTAAATGATAGAAATTATCTTATTATTTATTTTATCATCAAATGAACTTCAAAAATGACACATTTACAACACCAATTTTATATTTTTAAAAAAATTCATTTATTACTTAATAAATATAGATAATATGTATTGAAATTATTCAGAATAATAAAAATAAAATGGTCAAAAAACGTATTGCGCTTTGCTTTATGCATGATGTGTCGTGTTTAATTATGCCGCGTACTATATTGCATTGTGCCGTATATTGTACTTTGTTATGACTCATGCTTACCTATACTGTGTCATGTGTTGTGCCAGTGCCAATTAGTCAGGCACAACATAACACACTAAACTATCGTGTTATGTAGAGTACAGTATGTTAGATTGTTATGTCGTGTTATGCTCAAATTTTGATGTTCTGTGATGTGCCATAAACGTACTTACATGGCATAATTTCAATATCACAACTCACAAGATTCATACGATTCTTTCAAAGTTTTATAGTACATAATGAAAAGAGATAAACTAGTTTGAGAAATTAAATCTATCGCTGCGAGTCAGAATAATACAATTAATTGGTTGAACTTCAATTTATTTTTCTGGGTATAAAAGACAAGTAAATTAAGATATTTCTCTAATATCTAAGGATTTAAAAAATACTTTTCTAATATCCAAACTTGTGTTGTAAATTAATTCTTTGGTGGATTCCACCACTCTTACACCCCT
>JAJJMC010018315.1:269050-288594 GCA_023531435.1 Papaver californicum | reverse complement strand
ATGTTGAAATTAGGTTGTTTTGGGTTGATTAGATTTCTGCCCAAACAGTAATTCAATAAATTAGTAGTATAAACTTGAATGAAATCATGTACGTTACAGATTAAACCTAGATGAAACCAGTTTCATTTTAGTTTAAACCTAGATGAAATTAGTTTCATCCTGTATATTCTAATAAAATATATTTTTTGTCAGGATGTATCTGGTGGTGGTGGCGGTGGTCCTTGTTTATATTAAAAGTTGTGGTGGTGATTTCAAAAATTTATTATGTCATAGTTTAAGCCTTGATGCATCCAGATTTATCCTATCTATTTTTTCGAATAATTTTTCCTTTATAGTTAACCAGGATGCAACCAGTTTCATCCTGGCTATTTTTCGAATAGTTTTTCCTTTTTTAGTTTAAACCAGGATGTATCCAGTTTCATCCTAGCTATTTTTCGAATAATTTTTACCGTTTTAGTTTAAATCAGGATGCAACCAGTTTCATCCTAGCTAATTTTTGTAGATTTTTTTATTTCCTTTCCAAAAATATAAATTTTATTAAAATCAGATATATATTTTTGAAGTTATGAATTTTTTTGTAATTCGTTTTTAAATTGGAGAGAGAAAGAACAAAAGAGAAAAGAACATAAAAATGAGGGACACAATGGTGTCCATTTCACCCATCCCTTATGTTTACTTGTCCACTTCAACCATATTTCAGCCATATACGCTGTACTCGAAAGTTTACCTAGAGTCTAGAGACCATTACTTTGTTTTTTTAGTTTTCATCAGATTTAAAATTGCAACTTGCAAGGTTCGTGAGGCAAGCTCGAGGGAGAGAAATTGCCTACTATTTGTCATAAGCCGCAGACTGAAATTATGGAGCTCATAAATGAAAATGAAAGAACAAGGCAAAGTCCCTGTTACGTTTCTTTCTTTTTTTATGTTGAAATATTTGGCTTTGGAGCAGCACATAAATAATCTGCTTGCGTCTAACCACTTGGACCAGAATCTATATTTTGATTATCTGCCTTACGAACTAAACCTACATTGTCGTTTCACTGAAACCATGATCAAAATAGCTGGAGTATAACCTATATCAGTTTTAGTGACGTCAAATATGTCTTATAACTCGTGATCATAAGCTTATTACGACCCAAATATGCATCATGACCTAAATTGCAATATGGCTCAAAATCTGTTTATTTTTTCTACTGTGACCCAACATCCACATAGTGTGTATTTTCTCAATGTGGCTTTAAATTTCCCACCACAATCTAAAATCACATGATTTATAAAGGGATACTAAAATTAAAATTAATAGGGAATATCATTTAATCGTTCAAACGGTTAGGATCTGTTTATCTCCGTTAATAATGGTATATTCTTTTAAATAAGTACAAAATCAGCCTTATGGCAGTTTGTTTATAGGTTTAAAATCTATCTAAACATGTAGACTCAAAATTTACGGGAAATCCAAAATTAGTTTTTCTAACTAAAAAAGAATTGTATGACTAAAATTAAAATCAACCAGTGATCCAAAAAATTTCACATGACGCAAAATCCACGTCTCGATCTTTGACAATAAAATTATATGTGTAGGATACTTTTTATATTTTGTGTGTTGGATACTTTTTATATTTTATTATTTGGTGCAAATGAAACCTTCGTACCATTTGGATTAATTTATAAGTATAATATATTTGATCAATCAGAATCCAAAATCATTTTCGTTGTCAAAAATGTTTCTGAACAAAAATGTCGGGGGGATAATGTTGAGATTTGAAGTGTGCAACTTACTTCAACATTTGGATTTTATGCCTATATCATATTTTTAAAATTAAGAGGAAGCGGTTAAAATTATATCTTATAGAACCGACCACATAACGGGGACATATGACAAAAACTTAATGCAATAGTCTTGTTCCATAATGTCATAATGGATGGATATGATTTAAGTACAGCAGCTAACTAACCAATTATTCGCCTACCCCCCAAAAAAAACCAATTATTTCTTACACATTTAATTACATGTAATAACATTAATACTCATTCATTAAATTGATCGAGCTAAATGCAAGTTTTACGGCTTTGTAGATACTATTTGTCAGACGAAAAATATCTACGATATCTGGAACGTTCAACACCTCCACATTGTATTTTTTGGTATTATTACCATCAGTGATAGAGTAGAAATTTTAAATGGATGGGACATATTAGTATGGTTGAATGATAACATATAGTCACAAATTGGTTTCTAGTTTTAAATTTTTTCTAACACTTACAATTATTACAAATCAATTAGGCAGAATTATAATTATCACACGATATTGTAACAAAATTTAGTGTAGCAAAACATTTTAGCAACGTTTATATTTGTCACGAATTAACTATTAATTTGAGTTGGTCCTTGGACTCCCCACCTCATATGTGGTTCCATTCCTGTGGTTCCATTCCTGATTTCCGTCTTAATATTAAACTTTTTATCTAACTTTTTTCGATATTATTATCATGAGTTCAACACCTTCACGGATTCTCTCTCATCGAAAAGGAAAAAGAAAACTGCATGGGGGCTCTGCATATCAGGCGACAAACTCGTGTTCAACTCAATTTCAATATTTTTTTTATTTCCATCAAATCTAGCTTAAAATCCTAGCTTTTTATTCAGACATCACAACTAACCCCGTGTTCTATCCCACTACCCTCAGTTAGATTTAACTCATTTATCCTTCCTCCAAATTTTGAAATCTATCTTCTCTGAAACTTCATTCCGTTCTTCTCATCCTCCCCCTTACCCTTTGCACTCTCCTTTTCTTTTTCTTCTACCAAATGTATCAAAGCAACCCTTACTCCGACTCCCTACCATCATAATATATATTTCTACCTTGGCCCTGAATTCTACTCGTTCTACTATCACAATTGTCATCTACATTCATGTTTTTCCATTGGAGCGACCTCTTTTTACAAATTTCTTGTGGCGTATTTTGTCTCTTTTCTTTACGTCTTCATGTCCAGGATAATTTGTCTGCCATAGTGTATTCTTAGGTCTCCTGTAAGCAAAAATGGTATGTTTCCTTATCTCTACTTCTTTTACTAATCAACCAATTTGACTCTTTTTTTGTTGGCATCCTCTCGGTGTGACTCGAGGTATCTACCAGTTTCATTAAACCCCTATTCCCATACCATACTTCCATGTCCCCTTCTATCCATATCTTTACCTGCACAACTTCTAAAACCCTAGCTTCCTTGAAGTCTTGACACTATGCCAACCATTTTGACATAAATTTCAAACCCATTTTCAATACCCCAGCCTCAACTTCAACTGTTTTTCTACCTGATTCTTCATTTCCCTGCATTTTTGACCCCAACTACTTTTCCTGACCTTGTTAATACCCAGTTCCCTTAATTGTCATAATCAATCACATAACATGAGGAACATCCAGAGTTTCATATTGGTTGTTGTCTCTTCAACATTTTTACGAGGAAAAGTGGGGGGAAACCTCGAGAAGTGGTGGAGTCAAGTTTCTTACCCATTGTTAGTCATGGTGTGGTACTCCAAATTAATTGAAGATAAGTTCAAAATATTTCTTCATAACCTTTGCAGCTCGAGTCCTTTTCAAAACAAGATGGATAAGAATATTTTTTTGTAAAACAATGTCAGGTCAGAAAATATAAGGTCCAAGCTTACACATTCAAGAACCATTTATCATCTCAGCTGAGCAGCGAGTTTCAAGCAAGGAAAAACGCAAAAACTTGATCATCGGAAGATTTTCACTTAAAAATTCTTGAGAGTTGAAGCCATAAGAAAATAATTAAAAATATATTGGCAACTAAAGTATGAAATGAATGCATACATTATTGGAAGACCAATTGAAGAAAATCGAGACATTGTTGGCTTTGAGTCTAAGGTAGATGCACAAAGAGCAAAAGACTCCTCTCCAGTAAAATTCAGAAACTATTTATTTCTCCGAAAGAACTACCACCCAACTATACAACCAGGTTTAATAGACATATCAAGTGTTGTGTGGTGGGTTATCATCCTAAACCTACCACCTGATAAATGATGTCATGGGATTCTACAACTGATATCAGGCTAAATGGTGTTGTTCTAGACATATAACACCCGAAAGATACTAATTTGTCTCAAAGAAACCCAAAAGTCAAGATTGTTCTCAATGTAAACCAACCTCTACTAGATGAACTTTCTCTCAACCTGGAGGAGGATGGCTTTCTCACTTTTTTTTTCTAGATTGGTCTCCTAAGCGTATGTGAATTTTACGGAGTTATCAACCACTCTACAATTCCCTAATGTGTGGATGAAACAGAAAGTGTAACCACTTCTCCCTCCTTTTCATCTGCATCAGAGTCGAGCCTTTTGGGTATCACTTTCTCTCCAATCTAACCATTACCACCCTCTTGAAACATTAATACAACTGAAATCACTCAAGCTAGCTCCACACATTTCAAACAAAACTTTACCATGATACAAGGTTCAAGATCATCAAATGTTAGATCGTAAAAAAAAAGAAAATATCAAAATCCCCATCCTCTCTTGTCCATCTAAGAGAGTCATTAGCCCCTCTATTTCAACCGTCCCATCCCAGATACACAACAAACTGGATCAATTTCGGGAACCCCAACAACTAGAGAAGTCAGACTCATCTTATTTCAAAACAAAATACTCTCCTCCTCAAAGAAAGTACCCTTCAGCAGGATTCTCATTCTCAAATGATTCATATATCAAACCCCTCATTTCTTTAAATGAACCCTACCAAAAACTTCTTATCCATACATACACCGCCTCCTGCAAAGTTATATGATATAGAACGAGTCTTCTTTCCCATAAAAAAAATTAGCCTTACCTACTCATAAACCTGTTGAAAAAATCAAAATATTAAAAAACTCAACCAAAATCTTCTCCATACAAAACATTCTTTAAAAATCCCAAACAATAACCTAAAAGTGATGGGAACAAAAGTTGATCTTGAAAAATTGTATGCTTTCGAGAAAGATTTTTGGAAAACAAAGCAACTGACAATAATCTTCTCATAGGAGATAAAAAAACACAGTTTATTTTCATGCCACAGCCACCTAAAGAGCTGAAAAACTGAGAATCAAATATATCAAAAATAAAGACGGTAGCTGGTGCATGGAAAGGCATGGTATAATAGAATCCTTCTACTCTCACTTTTCCTCAATGGCCTCCCCATCCAACCCTAATATATCTGATCATATAATAAACCTGCTCCCAAACAGGGTAAATGATCTTGACAATATAAAGTTGGTATCCAAACCTACTGAACAAGAGATAAAACTTATCTTGTTCGACATGAAACCAAACAAATCTCTAGAACAGATAGATTCCCAGCCATTTTTCTCCAAAAAATGGTATCTCTTATAAGATGAAATAACAAATATGATGCAAGACTTCTTCGAGTCAAAACACATCTTAAAGGAATTTAATTCAACCTTCATCACCCTCATACCAAAAGTTGACTTGTCGGAGTCTCCCAAATATTTTAGACCAATCTACTTGTGCAACACCATATACATAATTATCTCAAAGCTATGGACAAAAGAATAAAACATTTTCTAGAGGGGATCATCTCCCCATATCAATCATCTTTCATTCCTGGCAGGAAAATAACAAATAACATTGTTGTAGCCCTTAGGATAATTCATAACATAATATCGGAAAGGAAAAATAGGAAAAAATAAAAGAAAAGGTATGTAGGGTTAAAAATAGATATGTCTAAATCTTAATTTTGATAGGGTAGAATGGGCCTTCCTAATTAAAATTATGGAAAAAATGGGTTTCCGTAAAGACTGGGTTGATCTAGTAATGCAATGTATAAGAACCACATCAAATGCGGTCTTGGTAAATGGATCATCGTTAGGTTTCTTCAAATCATCAAGAGGGTTAAGGCAAGGATACCCTCTCTCTCCTTACCTATTCATCATTTGCATGGAAGGTTGTCTAAAGATCCTGATGAATGATGAGGAAAAAAAACTCATCGTCGGAGTTAATTTTTATAAGGATTATCCTTCAATCCCCCACATTCTGTTTGCAGATGACTACCTCATCCTCACAAAGGATGGGAAAAAACAATTAAAAAAATCTTGTGAAGATACTTGACCTTTTCGGCAAAGGGTCTATCCAATTAAAAATTATGACCAATCAGGTATCTTCTTTAGCAATTCTGTCACCAATAAAGATGAAAAAGGGATCTTCAAATCCTCAAAGGTTGTAGGATAAGACAAGATGACAAATACCTAGGGATGCTACTTTTCACTTACAAATCCAAAATCAAATGCTTTCAACCCATAATTGAAAACCTAAAGAGTCGTCTAAAAGGTTAGTAAAGTGAACTATTGTCTCAGCGGGTAGAGAAATGTTAATAAAATATATAACAGATTCCTTGGATACATAATGTAACACCCGTATTTTTGACAAAGGAGTAAAATAGTAATTTTACACATAAAGGGAAAAACGGTCACTTAGGGGTAAAAAAGTAATTTTATACACCAGGGGCAAAACAGTTACTCAGGGGTAAATAGTCATTTACCAAAAATCAATGATGCATACTTGAGGAAGCATCACTTCCCTTATGTTGCTCACCGGAGGAAGCATTATAATTCTAAGGCATTATTATGCCATGATGCATACTCGAGGATGCATCATTGGTGTGACGGTAGATGAATGTCATATCCCCTCCTTTTCTCTACTTGTAGAAATGCTAGTCATATATACGGAGGAGGTGTTGGTTGGAAATTCATGATGCTTACTTAAGGAAGCATCACTGACGCTATAAAGCTTACTCGGGGTTGCATACCCAAGGAAGCATCAATGTCCCGTGTAGCTTACCCGAGAATGCATATTTCCACACTATGTTGCATTAGATATGCACAATCTTGTGCATATCTTGCAAAAAAAAAAATTATTTGCTAAGTCAAATTTTATTAAACAAAATAAAAGGCTTTACAACGAAAGAAAGGGAAAACTACTTAGAACCTATAATAAAACTTTCCAGGCCATTCCACAGCAGGAATAAAATCTGGCATACTAACAAAACTCTACAAAGAATTTTTAGCTAGCAAACAATCTTGCTTAGATAAGGAATCCACTGCAAAATTAACCTCTCGATAGACATGAACATAATGGATTCTCTGGTAAAAAACACAAACAGACTTCCACTTTTGAACCATGAACCAAGGTAACTCACCACTCTTAAGAGCCTGAACTACGCTTGCTGAATCATATTGAACACAAATAAACATAACATTTCATCTTCTAGCCGATTCCAAGCCATAAATAATCTCATATAACTCAACAATAAAATTGTTCTGCCATCCTAGACCCACACAAAGTGTTCCCAAAGTAGCACACATATTATCCCTAGCTATTACTCCAGCTCCCGCTTGGCCCCGATTATCCAACGCTGCTCCATCATAACAAATTTTAAATCCTCCAGTACCCGGAGGATCCCAAGTACACTTAATTGGAATAAAATGCTTAGTTTTCCTATATCGCACCCTAAAATAGTTTAGGATTCTCAAATCTCCAAATTGCTATCCATAAATCCCTTTAGACTAATAGAATTGTTTCAGATGGCCTGATACACTCGACTTTTGAAACCAACAATTTTGATCAGAGACTCCTCAAAATAGACCTTATTACGCAAATTCCACAATTCATTACGAACTATCAGGTTCGTCACCAGCCACAAGTCTTTAATTATTCTACTTTTGCCTTTTGCCGACTTATAGGAAATCATAATGTCACACTCAGGTTTGAGCTTAAAAATCCTAGCAATTCAAGCCCAAACCTTTCGATCAAAGCCACAACTCCAAGTAATATGGTATAAAGACTTTGCATCACGTCTATACAAATAACACCTATTAGGCATAGGCCTTCCTAACTTCGAAATCACTAAATCCTGAGTTGCACAACAAACCTTTCGCCATATCTTCCAAAACTGAGCTACAATAGTCGGATATACAACACTCCTCCAAATTAATTTTGCTACAGACTCAATGGTATAAGTAGTCCATAAATCATTCTTTGCAGACTTAACAAAAACAAAACCCTTTTGATCTAACATCCACACCTTATAATCATCACCATCAACAATAATTGGCAGAGATTCTAGACACACACCAGCAGCCTGTATAATAGCCTTTACTCTATCAGGAATAGCCCACACCCCATCAATAATTAAACCACTAACAGTTGAGTAAAAATCTGCCCTTCCTCCAGACCTGAAACCAAACTTCCTAGCAAGAGAAAAGTTCCCACACCAATTGTCAAATAAAAGAGAAGTACTTTTCCGATTACCAATTATACATCGAGTATGATGTTCCACAAAACTATAAATCCATCTTACCAAAGCAAAAACCGAAGATAAAATCTTGTAATCAATCAAATTCCCATTAGTTTTATAGAACTTTGCTCGTAAAAAACAAGCCCAAATATTTTTTGAATCACACATACTCCACCAAAGATTCATTAGCATAGCGTTATTGACTACAACTAGCCTGATAATGCCTAAGCCTCCCCTCACTTCTTGGATAACACAAGCTATCATACTCCATATTAAAAAATTTACGTTTTTGAGTTTCACCAGAACATATAAAATTCCTAATGGCCCTGTCACATTGCTCTATCATTTTCTTCGGACACTTATAGAAAGCCATCGAATGAATCACATATCTAGATATAACAGATCTCACCAAAACTAGCATGGCTTGAAAGGAAAAAAACTTACCCTTCCAACCAGCCAATTTATCCAAACTCCTTTCTACCACAAACCTAATATGAATACCAAATAGCGATCAGGGAATAAAGTTCTTTCCATACCTAAAATTTTTGCTACAACACGTCCCCTAGAGTAGGATCCACCACCATCGTAAAATTTACTCTTTTTTTTGTTAACCGACTGACCTGAAGCACACTGATACATAAAAAGCAACTTCATAAGAGAATTAAGACTATGCCAATTCCCCTAACAAAAAATAAGCACATCATCCGCAAAGAACATATGAGTTGGAGCAATCCCCTTCATTTTCACCATAATGTCCATTTTCTTATCACGGGACAGTTTTGAAATATTACGACTTAAAACATCCTCAATCAAGACAAAGATAAGAGGGGATAGAGGATCACCTTGACGCAAACTTCTAGTAGTACTGAAAAAACCTTCAGGATTGCCATTAACAAGAACTGAAACTCTAGCCTAATTTAAAATATTTGAAATCCATAAACACTAGTCCTCCGAAAACCCATATCTGCGAAAGATTTCAACAATAAAATCCTAACTAACAGTAACAAAAGCCTGAAATATATCAAGCTTTAATCCCACAATACCAAACTATCTCTCCACTGTAATTTTATTATCCATTTCAGATTGCTTACTAATATTCTCATAGATGTTCCTACCTTTCATATAAGCCACTTGTTCTTCAGAAACTAAATTTCCCAACACCTTTCCAAGCCGAGTTGCCAGAATCTTAGTAAACTTTTTGAAGAAAAAGTTACTAAGACCAATAGGTTTGTAATCTTTGATTGAATCTGAGTTTTCATTCTTTGGAATAAGAACAATAAAGCTAGAGTTTATACCATTAAGAGTCTTCTTCATTTCCCAACAACTAACAACATCCTTATATAAATATGGATAAATAATATCCCAGCAATGCCTATAAAAAATACATGAGTATCCATCCGGTAAAAAACAACCTCATTTATATCCTCAATGTTTGGGACATCATCCATACACGCATTCTCCACCGAAGTAATAAAATCATGGTCGCAGTTAAACAACTTTTCATCAATATCAGTAGCACCTCCAGTGAACTTATCTTTTTAATAGTTGACAATATAGTCACTAATTTGATCCTCCAAAAAACAAAGTAAAGTTAATGTCCGTCTTAATCTCTAAGATTGTATTGTGGTTCCTTCGTATACGAATACTATTATGAAAGAAACTAGTATTCTGATCCCTATCCTCCACCCACGTTTCTCTAGACTTTTGTTTCAACAACATAGCCAACTCACTTATGACTGAATCAACAATGTTTTTAGCATCCATTGTCCTAGTAAACTTAATTTAATTGCTCAGATCTAAATCAACCAAATCAGACTCACTTAAGCTCAACCTGTTTTAAACGGAATTGAACATTCCCCAAAACTGTTCTATTCCACTCCTTCAACGCCAGTTTAAGACGCTTATGCTTGTTCACAAAAACATAAGGGGGTGCACCAGTCAAAGAAAGCTGCCAGTTTTCCTTAACCAAATGAAAAAAAATCCTCATGAACAAACCACATTTGTATACGAGATGGGGTTCTTATTGGTTTGCTACTCGCAACATCAAAACCAAATAATGAGGAATGATCTGAAGCGATTCTAGGAAAAGCCTTACATCTCCAATTAACAAACTTTTCTAACCATGCATCGTTAACCACAATACGATCAAGCTTGGAAACAATTCTTTGAATACCACTTTGACCATTCGACCAAGTATACTTCTTACCCAAACTGTTTGCCTTAATCAAACCATTATTGTGTATCCAATTTCTAAAGTAATTAATATAAACAACCTTAGGAATGAGGCCACCTTTCTTTTCTTCGAAATGTAAAATACATTTAAATTTCCAACAACAAGCCAAAGAATGGACAAACATCTAAGGCCCAGCTATTGCCAAAGATTTCTTCTAGTAACTGGATTAACATAGGCATGAAATACAGTCACCAACACACCTTTAAAACCCAAAGTAACGACTTGCTTTGTACAAAATAAAATACTCGGCCTACTCAGACTAGAGGTCCACATATCTCCTTGACTTGACAGCTACCATTACTAATAACATCCTCACACATGTCTTCCAACTTAAGGAATCTAATAAACCTAGGTGTATAATGGACCATAGGTTCAGCAATGCACACCACATCAGGTTTATTCATGACATACAACTCCTTTAATTTAGATTTAGCACCATCCTTTTCCAAACCCTAAATGTTCCAATAAAATACCCGTGTTAAAAATAATTTTGAGTAGGGATTGCTGAACCCTTTTTATGCCTTCTAGATTTACTCCTTCCCATTCTTTGCGAAAGTCCCTTTGCCTATACGAAATAGGTTTTGCTTGGCCTTTGGCCTTGCGGTACAAGTTGAAAATTGTTGGTTACGAGGATTGTATATGCCTAAGCATATCCTTTCGAAACGATTGGCTTTTGGCATCAATGTTGGTTTTTCCTTAATAGGCTTAAGTTGCTTGTCTCATTAGAAAAAACCATTTCAGATGAACTACGGTCACGCTTGATCCCTTCAAGGTACGGGTTGGGTACATAGGCAGACACACAATGCAATACATTAAAGTGCAGCATCTTGTCGCTCATATCATCTAATTTGGAGATGATTGTGAAACTTTGGTAACTCATATCATCTGGCTCGACAATGCTAGGCAAGAGATGATTGTTACCGCACTTGATGAGGTAGTTGCATTCCATTTGATGAATGTTCATACTTTCAATCAAGTCATACGGTATGAACAAAATATTCCTGGTTGCTGCACTTTTGACAAGAGCAAGATCAGTGCATGCACCTAGCGCTTAGTCGAAGTAGAGTTGAAGAATAAAAAAAAAGGCCTGAAATGGCCTAGGTGCTAGTCCAAGGCATGAGTTAGGCATGCAAAATGCTCGTAAGTATGTGATGCTTTCCAAAGGAATTCACCATTGGCTTTAATGTCCTTTTACCCTTTGTAGAACAAGGGTGAGTTGGAACTGTATGAAAACTACGTTTCGAGTATCATGCTTGCAAATGTAAATCGACCTACATTTGCCTATCAAAAAATAAAGATTTAGGTCAAGTTACTGTCGTTCGAATGACGCATCGGGGAGTTCTGACTTGCCCAGCGTATAGTGTCAGAGATGGAATTTTTTGGTCCGTCACACATACCAAATGTCCTTCTTTATGATTCCCAAAATAATCACAAAACAAATGGATACCATGAATAAAGATTTTTGGTGGGGACACACCAAAAAATATAACAAAGGTTGGTGTCCAAAATCGTGGAATTCTATCTACAACCTAATAACCAAGGGGGTATGGGTTTCAAACAATTTGGAAATTCAACCAAGCCATGCTTACAAAATGTCTTAAAGAATGATAAAAAAACACTAATTTCTTGTGACTAAAATCTTAAAAGCAAAATATTTCAAAAACAACTCCTCTTTAAATATCCAAAAACCAAAAATAAACTGTTATTTCCTGTGGAAAGGATTGGGGAATGGAGTCACCATCATCCAAGAGGTAGAAATATAGAAGGATGGAAATGAAAAAAATATACAGCTATGAAACCAGAGGTAGAAATATAAAAGGATGGAAATGGAAAAAAAATATACAGCTACGGAACCAAAATTGGGTTCCCCAAAACTCCCCCAACTTTGTTAATATAAATGATCTAAAACTAATCATAGAAAACACTCTTTCTAAGGTGAGTGATGTGATTACTACAGATACTAGGGGAATGAAACCTAAACTTCTTAAACCAGGTGTTACCCTCTCATACTGTCCAGAACAATATAGTCCATACCGGATTTAGGTTCGTAGCGGTCGAGAGCGATACACTGGTACGCCTTTGTACCGAGAAATTTCGGTTTCAAATATCGGCGAAATATCGGTCCATATATTTTATACCTATAATTTTATAAAAAAAAATACTAGTTCATAATTTCATGAACTCAGGCTAAGCAACATCACATCTCCATCGTTTTCTTGCTAATGTCTTCAGCCAACCCTTGCACAGAACAACCTCACAGTAGCCATGTCTACAACAACACCGACCCTTGTTTCTCTTCCTTATTACTCAAACACCAGCAGTCATGTCCTCTATCTATCAGCAACAACAAAACTTCATCTCAAGAACTTGAACGTTCAGGAATTTTTGTGAACACTTACTGAGCACAACGCAGTGCTATTGCTGTGCTTAAAGACTCACCATCTATGCTTCTCCAAGTCCCTGCACGATGCGAACTAAACACAACCCAAATTCAGGAACCATTTAAACATTCATACTCTTCCCATAATCCCATGTATTACCATCTAAAACAATGGCACAACTACACGACTTAGTCGTTTTATCAACAACAAAACAACCTCAAAACCATACAGAATCGAGCCTTCCATTTCTTGTTTCCCTTAACTGCTTTGAACCCTGCCTGAACTTTTCGAAATTAAACACACACCATGGCTAGACACCGGCAATACTTGAGTCCAGACTATACTTCTCAGCTATGTTACTGCTTGAGAACTTCACCACAACTGAACTCAATCTCAAGCCGTACTTCCTTTCCCTTGTCAGCTCCTTGAACTCATTTCCTTGCTGGTGATTCAAGATCCGAGTAAACCCAAATCTCATTGTTTATTTAGATCTCCCAATTGTTCATACACAGCCACCAAAACCCATTGTTTCAAACAACCACAGAACTTCTTTGTTCTCTCTGACTTTTTCACTCACAAATTCAACAAACATCATCCATAAAATTCGTACCACCATCTCCATTTTATGTTCTTCTTACTTCGAAAATCATTTCAAACCCTTGGCAAACAACTACCTGAACCATGGTTACATTCAAAACAACTTGAAGCAGAAATAGGAGACACAACACACAGGCAGCAACAGGTCCTCTTCTCAGATTACGAATTAGGTTCAGAGAGATTGAAGAGATGGAGGCCCAGCAGAGAAACGAAGAGAGAAAAAGGATCGATAGGTTTTATTTTTCTCTAGCGAATATGGATCGTTGGATCACCATTCCTCTCTAATCTAACGGATTATTTTTTTGGAAATATCGGGTAAAACCGGTATTGGTACATATCGGCCGATTTTTCCGGTTAAATACCGTACCGCCGGTTTGGTGTGTTTCATTACGTTTGATATTCGATACTAGTAAAATCGGCGAAAGATCGCATATACCGGCCATTACATACTACACTGGTCCAGGATATTCTAAGTATTGATCTTAGCTCTTAAAGCACCCAAAGAGATAACCTGTCCACTAACCAAAAGTGGAGACCTAACTGTAAAATATTCTTCTGAATACTTGGTTTGTCGCCATGAAGCAAAATCAATTAATCCTGTCTGGAAACAAATCTGGTCCTTAGAAGTTCTCTCTCGAATTAGTCTTTGTATGGAACTATTACTATGGACTCTTACCGGTTAGTAACAAGCTGAATACTTGGGTCTAGGAAATATCCCCAATCCGTTGCATGTGCAATAGTAGTGAGGAAACTGATATACATACCCTCATTCTGTCCCTTCAACAAAGCTGTTTGGTACAGTCTGAATACTAAAATAGACAACAACAATACTCGCAGTATCAGATAATGGATCGGGTCCTGGTCTAACAATGGTTATGCCAGCTCCTTGGTTAATCTTGACTGGAGCCTGTTATGCGTTATTATAACGTGGTACATATGGAAAGCTCGTTGCTCTCTATACTTTCAGAACATCAAGCCATAACCTGCAGTAACCATATCCCTCATCCAAAACCATGTACAAGCCTCCAACATCATCCAAAGTGACTGCCTCCACAAAAGACACCCAAATTAAACCAGCTTCTAGTCAAAATTACAAACCACAAGCTGTCTTACCTATGCTGCAACACCTGGCAAGAAAAACTAATAACAACAAATATGATAATTATTTAGCAGATGAATGAGGCAAAATCCATGGACGAACGACAACCTTCAAATGCAAAGTCAACACTCTAGAAGAAAGTAATACCCTAGGAGCATTAACAGCAATCAAATGGCAACAACAACAAAAATGGAGAACCTGCAACATTGAAGTACTATAGAGAAAACTAGTGAAGAAACTGATGCTGAAATGAAGACACTCAGGAGGTACAAGAGTTTAACTGATGAAAGTGTAGAAATCTTTTTCTACTATATATAGTTAAATTGTATTATCTTAAGGCATGATTGAATTCCATAACTTACGGCGTCCACAATGGAAAGATCAGACTAAAAGACCAAAGACTAAAATTTTTAGTCTTTGGTCCGGTCTAAGAACAGCCGTATGTAGTTGGGAGGTGTTCTAGTGATGCATCTGGTGTTGGGCGGTGTCCCAGCGATGCGCTTGGAAAGACGGGAGGAATCTTAGGATAACGCTTGCACGAGACGGAATCCTAGCGTAACTCTTGATGTGGGGCAAAGTCCTAACGTAACGCCTGGGAGTGGACGGTATCCTAGGACCACGCACAAGAGACGGGCGGTGTCCCAGAATCACGCCTGATGGGGCGGTGTGCTAGCAACACGCCTGGTGGAGTAGCACATGTGAGAACAGAAAATGTGAGTTGAATGGGACGGGCGGTGTCCTAGCGCCCCGCCTGGAATTCCAAGCAAGTTGCTAGCATCCCGCCCCATTCTGTCTTCCTTCTTCTACAGCCGCAACCCATTTTTCTCCTGAACCCTTTTGTTTTCAAACGCAAACCCTCTTCCGCCTCTCCTCTTGAACCCTAATCTTCCCAAACGAGAACCCAAAGTCCCGCCTACGTTTTTGACACTCCGCTCAAGGTATTTTCAAACATCCAAGCGCAATCAAGGTAATTTCTAATTTCTTTTGTTTTTTGTAAATTATATTTGTTTTTTGTAAATTAAATTTAGAATATGTTTTATTATTATGTTTTGTTAGTTAAATTGGTTATATATGTTGAATGATTAAACATGTGATTATGAAATTGAGATATTTAGGTTTTAGAAATTGTAATTATGGAATTTGGATAATTTTTAGGGTTTATGAATGTTGTAAATTGGGTATAAAAAATTGATGATAATTTGTTGAATTGAACATATAATTGATTAAGTTGTTGTTTAATTTGAATTGGGTTGTGGTTAATTTTATGATGAATTGAATAGTTTGTCTTGAAAATTTGGGAATTAGGAAGTTTATGTTTTAAAACCTATGTGTATGGAATTATATAGTTGGGGATTTTGATGATTTTGTACAATTGAGGCTTTGATATTGGAGTATTTTGTGAATGATAAATTTTGTTCAAGAATGTTTGATTTTTGTATGTTGGTACATATGATTATCTAATTAGATAATTACTTTTGTAATTATGAAATTATTATGTTTTTCCTTGATTTATTGATTAATGTAGATTTTTATATTTGTGCATTGTGAGGATTACTTGATTTTCAATGGTGTATGAACTGTTTGGCCAGATGTCGAGCAGTTTGACGTCCAGATTCGTTGGTCGAAAGAAGAGGGCCAAGAAGACTAAAATTGTCCAGGATTCAGATGAAGACCGTATTACTGAAGAAAGGGTAGATGTTCCCGGGTTGGATAACTATACAGTTGTGGAAGATACTGAGGGTCACGCCTCCACCAATACTACGTATTCAAGCGACGCCCATTTCAAGTTTTCACATCGTGGTTCCCTCAAATCGGTCCTTCAAACCTACCAAGGTATTCTTAAACATAGCCCTAGGGTCAAATATATTATTGCAAAGGGAGGATGGGACCGATTACTTACCATAGATGTAGTAGATTCATCGCGTGCACTTATTGACTATAGTGTTGAGCGCTTTTGGGATACGACAAACACTTTTCACTTCTCGTTTGGTGAGCTTGGGTTCACACCTCTTGATTGGGTAATGTTGACAAGAATTAGTATTGGTATTGGTAGATGTGTTCTGTATGACTCAGGGAAGTTCCAATTTGAATATGTCCGGAAGCATATTTTTCCTGAACTTAAAGATTGTGCGGTTTTTAAAAGAGAAAGTATTCCCTACCAGTGGGTTTCAGATGCAATTACGGTTAAATTTTTGAGCACATATTTTGATCCACAAACGTTGATTGCGGCTAACGATGATAGTACACTTGCTGATAGAGTGGCCAGAGCCTTCTATATGTATGGTTTGGGTCAGTTCTTCTTTTCAAATGCAAAAACCTATATTTATGCTGGATGGTTAGCTGCTTTTGAGGATCTAAATGCAGTTAACGAATATGACTGGGGTTCTCCTGCATTTTCTAAATTGTATTCCGGTCTCGCCGCATCTGGCAGGGGACAAAAGTCACTGGCCGGACCCTTCCAAATTTTGGAGGTAAATTTGTTAGTGTTATTTATAATTCTATTAAATTGTTTTTTTTGTTGCTCAGTTATTTATTCCATTGGTTGTCATGACATTCTAGTTTTGGGGGTACGAATATCTGGGCATTTGTCGTCCAAAGAACCCTTCGCCTGAAAGTGAACATGAGTTGCCTAGATGTCGTCGGTGGACGGGAAGCCGAAGGAAGAGTATTGACATTGTTCGTTCAAGGACTTCTCTGAATCAGTTGTCTGTAGACGATGTGACCTGGAAATCGTGGGAAGCTGTGAACATGGTCCTGGATTCTGAAATTAGACGGAAAGCTGTAGAGCTCTCAGAGAAAAGGGAAATATTATCTTGGCTAGGCACCGTGAGTTTATAATTTATTTCTATTGGAATGTTTTTTATTTTCTTTGAATTTCGGTTAACTGATTGGTTTATTTGTTTATTGTAATTTTCTTGGATAAAGAATAACATGTATCTCGGAGATCGGTGTTGGAGGAAGAACCATCAAACATGGGGCGTTCCTAGCAACCCGCCTAGTTGTATTTCCAACTGCAGAGACGACGTGGTTGAGGAGATGAGCGAAAACTGTCTGGTTCCTGCAAGTGAATTAGTACATGTTGTTAACTATGATCTGTATATGGAGTATTGGCGACATGCTAACCTGCAGAAATATGCCAGAATGTCGATTGGGAGGTTGAAACGTACGGTTATGTTGGTGACCGTATTAAACACAACATCCAGCGTCCTCGTGAACATGTACCCATTCCGCCCCCACAACAACTACCATACGTAAGTATACAACAAAACACTGTAAAATTGATTTTAGTATACAGTGATGGTTCAGAATTTTATTTTATTTTTTTCATAACAGGTCGCGGCTTATGATTTAGTTCAAGATTATGCTGATTTCACCCACGTGTTTCGTGATTTTACGTTAAATGAAACTAAGGAGAGGATGGACTTTATCATTGCCAAAGATGCAGAAATACAGGGTCTACGAAATGAAAACAACATGTTGAACTCACATCTTGCCCATTTTCGTCAACAACAACCACCCATTGGGTTTGGCACGTATACTCAAGATATGCCACCACCGATGTGGAACACCATGGGTGAGGGATCGTCATCAACAATGCAATCAAATAACTATCATTCCATATCAGCTTTGCCTCTGTTTATGCCCCCGCGCTCGGCGTCCGAGAATCAAGATACGGAAGAGTAGTAATTCATTAGCACTGAATTGTTACTTGAACATAAAACTTTTTCTTTTCTCAGATTTGAATTGTCTTTTCAAATCACTTTTCTTACATTATCGTTGTCTTACATTATTATTGTTTTTTTTTTCCTTTGTCGTTTTGGTCATTTGGTATTGTCTTGTCAATAGGGCTGTCAACGGACACAAATCCGTCGGATTTTGACAATACCGATAAGGTTAAGGTTAAGGGTTATCGGAATTCCGAAATCCGATAAAATCCGACGGATTCTAAAAAACCCAATCCGATAAGGTTAAGGTTAACTTATCGGAAATTCGGATTTTTCCGATAAAATCCGAATTCTGGGTAAAAAAAACAAAAAACAAACAAAGTTAAAATGACTTCTTCTGACTTCATACACATTCAAAATGTTCTAAAACAGAGTTCAGTTCAGTCTCTCAGTCTCACACATGAAAAGAAAATACAAAGACAACCCATAAAAAGTAACAAACAAATAACATGCAGCAAAAGAAATAAAGGCAATGGCAGACTGCTAGTGCTCTTGCTTGGCTGCTTGCATGTTGTTGCATCAACTTCAGTCTTCAATTTTCATATCTGCATTAGTACACAAATATTCAAAATCAATCAGAAATCAAAAGAACAACAATTGAAACTATGAAAAATTGAGGATAAAGCAAAGGAATTTTTTTTTAACCTGGATTAAAGAAGTCTGGCAACCAATCACTTAGACAAAGCAACGCTTGGACTAATTCTGGATCTAATGAAGTTCTATGTGTTGTAAGAACCCTACCACCATCACTAAACATGGATTCTGATGCCACACTAGTCACTGGAACAGCCAAAACATCTCTTGCGATCTTTGCGAGAGTTGGGTACTTAGGGGCATTTAGCTTCCACTAACTCAATATATCAAAGTTAAACTCATCTTGGGGTGACAGAGATGGAAGAATTGGTTCTTCTAAGTACTTCTCCAACTCAGACTTCTGAACACCATCTTCATCATTTTCCATCATAAACTCAGCATAATCTGGGTTAGTTGTACTTGAACCTGAGCTGCTTACATCCATGGTAGAGACAGAGTTGCCAAAGAAATCAGGAGCTGCAGTGCTGCTTTCAGATTCATATGCATTGAAAAGTTGGCTCAAGTCTGTTTTGAATTTCTCATACTCATCTCCATAGTTATCAATTCCATACAATTTCTTATATGTGTATTGATAGACACATTTTTGTGTCTAAATTGCACTTTAATTTCTAGTGA
>JAJJMC010018315.1:190514-259050 GCA_023531435.1 Papaver californicum | reverse complement strand
AGAGAACTGATTTCATGCCTAGAGCTCCATACCCAAGGTTGTTAGCAATTCAGCTTTCATTTCAACATAAAACCTCATTAGATCTGATCTAGTTGTATTCCTAGATGGTATTTACCAGCAGGGTTCAAAGACTTACAAAACTCTCTAAAGTAGAAATGCTCAACCATGTTAAGAGGGTAATCATGCTTAGCAATCATTTTAACAATGCATAACCTAGTAACATTTGGATCATACCTCCAATTAACGTTTTAGTTGCTTGGTTACCTGCTTTTTTCATTGTTGTTGAAATCTTCATCTGTCCTGGCTTGTTTTCTTCTTTCTTGGGGCAGATTTTTAGATGAGCAGACAAGCGGCTAGTTCCTTTTTCACTACATGCTTCAATTACATTTCCACAATGATGACATTTACCTTCAATGACAGCCTCATACTCATCCACCTTCCCTTTTACAAGCCTTTTACTAACGTTCCTAGTAAATTCATCCCATACCAGTGACCTTGTTGTTCGCAGTTTTTTCATTGCAGCAACAATAATTGGATCATCTTCTTCTGCTTCAAC
Organism: Papaver californicum; assembly: GCA_023531435.1. NCBI lineage: Eukaryota > Viridiplantae > Streptophyta > Magnoliopsida > Ranunculales > Papaveraceae > Papaver > Papaver californicum. Next base: position 258,494 of record JAJJMC010018315.1, on the reverse strand, counting down.
TGCTGGTCTCTTACTAGAAGGTGTTGAAGCAGTTGTTGAACATCCAACACTTTGTTCTCCTAGTTCTTGTTGTGAACAATTTGGTTGACTGCAGCTTGGGGTTCCAACTTGATTGGATTCTCTTTGAGACATTCTGAAAAAAAAAAAGAACCAAGTATTAGATGACAGTAATTAGCAACAAAAAAACCCTAATTTCGATTTGAAGAAAAAAAAACCATAATTTCGTTACTTTACTTTACTTACTTACTTCTCTGCAAATCGATAAAGATGTTATCGATCAGTGATTCACGATCTCTAACCCCTCTCATTCTTTTTCAGATCGATGATTTAAGTTCTGTGATTTCATCGCCTATATTTGAAGTAATCCTGACATATTGCCATTTATTGCTCTTATAACGTTTTCACAATCTCCTCCAAGATGGATTCGATGTAGCCCATAGTCCATAGAACTGCAGCCAACAACGCCTTTGCCTCCGCTTGCTCTAGATGAAGAAAAATGAAAATTGAAACAGACGATGATATTGATCGATGATATTGATCTCCCTCGACATCTCTTTAACTTAGGGGTAGAAAATTACAAGTACACCCCTGGGTTATCGGATGTCGGACATTAACCTCCCGGATATTGCCTAATCCGGTTCCGTTAGGCTAAGGAGGTAAAATCCGATAGTAATTCCGATTCCGAAATCCGAAATCCGATAAATCGGATAAAATCCTAAAAGATATCGGATTGTCGAAAATGGATTTCGGAATTCAGATGTATATTGACAGCCCTACTTGTCAACCAACTAAGCGTGATGTTGAACTGCTTCTTGCTGAGAACAAGGAAATGGGATTTCCGGGGATGCTTGGTAGTGTTGATTGCATGCACTGGAAATGGGATAAATGCCCATTGGATGAATCCGGTGCTTACAGTACGTACAAAGGTAGTGAAAGTATTATCCTGGAGGCAGTGGTGTCATATGATATATGATTTTGGCATGCATTTTTTGGTATGCCTGGTTCTAACAATGATATAAATGTGATGAACCATTCATATATTTTCAAAAAGCTAATCAACGGAAAAGCACCGGCTATGAACTTTGTTGTCAACAGACATCAGTACGATATGGGGTATTATCTTGGTGATGGAATATACCCGGAGATAGCTACTATTGTGATGTCGATTAAAGATCCATATTCTCAGAAGAAACATAAATTTTCTGCTATGCATGAGGGTTTCCGAAAAGATGTAGAACGAGGCTTCGGGGTACTGCAAAATCAATTTGCAATCATTAAGCAACCAGCACGAATGTGGAATCCAGACGTATTAGCATATATAATGAAAACTTTCATCATTCTATATAATATGATAGTGGAAGATGAGCGTTTACCTGGTGATTGGCCGCATGAGTATGATCAACGCAGCCACGGTGCACCGGTAAATATTTCTAGACACGACACTGCTGAACTTTCGAGAATGAGAATGAACCAACGCCGACGTGCAGTATTCGACAAAGATACTCATATTCGTTTGAGAAATGAATTGATCGAACACGTATGGTCAGATTTTGGTGAGGATTAAATATTTGTAAGTCCTCTGGATAGGTTTTGTGGGTAAATCTCTTGTAAACCCCCTCGAGACAAACTCGGCCGCTAGGGGCACCTAGGGGTTTAAAGGCTTGTTGCACATGATAAGTGTAGCCGCGATGCCTGGAAAGTGAGTTTAGATCTACTTATTTGTTTATTGTAAAAAAAAAAAATCATAAATTACAAAGTCATTTGCTAGCCGAAGAGTTGTCTCATTTGAAAATAGAGTAATGAGTATGAGTTATTTAGAGAGATTTGATGACCAATTCTGTATTTAGAGAGAATTCATGCTAAATAGTAAGATTTTGAAAATACTAGTCATTAAGTCTCTCTCTTTATCCTATAAATACATATGTGTTCTCTACCAAATACCAAACACACCTAGTTTCGTACACTCTATAAATTTCATTTAATCATCTCCTCTTTGTAATTCACTTCATAACTCTACCTACAAACATGCCAACATTTGATTCAACTAAAGATTTGGCTATAACCAAAACCTGGTATAACGAAACCCTACGTGAAGATGTCATAGCTGGAAGGGTTGAACCTGAAACCTTTTGGGGTAGGATCTACATCCAAAATGCTCGAGAATATGGAAATCCAAAGCAAAGATCTCTGGAAGAAATTCATGATAGATACCAACTTATCCGAAAATGGATAGCTGATTATATAGCTACACAACAACGGATCTTTAACCCCACCCATTTAGGCTTGTCGATCCAACAATTTATAAGTATATTTTACATAAGCTAAGTTATTTGGTCTTCCAATAAAAATATAGTTAACTTGATGAATTATGTTTTTTGTTCCTATGCTTCTGTAGGAGGATCTCGCAAAAATGCACTACTATCAGGAAAAAGGAGAAGAGTTCACATATGTTGAAAGCTAAGAGTTCATTAAGTCCAAAGTGTAATCGGAAGTAACTGCTAACTTTATCAACCGATTTTGAGATTCTTTCTAACTTTTGTCAGAGTTTGGTTGTAATCGGTAGTAATTTTTTAACTTTATTTTCGTATTCTGGAAAATTTTCAAATATTCTCTCAGAGTTTGGTTGTAACCGGAAGTAACTTTATTTTGTAACATCATTTCATTGAATCGAAAATGCGTACATTAAAGGAGATAAATATAATAAATCAATAGATTACACTTAAACACTTAAGCAAACCTATTATCAAACCTTTAACGGGGCGTCATACGACCGGGACGACGTTCTTCACATCTTCGGAGAATAATAAACACAAAAGGATTGTATTCTTCCATCACCCTTAGGATCTCGAAATGAGGTTGGTACCTGAAATCTGAACGTTTCTATCTTCTTCATTCCTCCAGAGATCTGGCAACAACTTCATCGTAAGTTTCATTCCTAATTCTTCTTTCATTCACCTCAGCGGTCAAAGAAGAAAATTCTATTACTTCCCTTGTGATTTCCATATATCGACAAAAAAGGCCTGCTCTGTTCCGGTTATGGGTTACCGGTTTCATTACAAAAGTTAGCATGAATATCTTCTAACCATTTTGCATGCTCATTGAACCATTCATCCGACGTTCATGACCCCTTGCTGGATAATGTAATACTATGTTTCGACATAGGGATAAATCTTCCTCTAGGGTAAAATTCTCTGCATTAAGCCTAAAATTTTCGTAAGACATAATTATGAAAACGATAGATTATAAATTTTCTATGAAATGTAAGATGTGGATTTGAAATGGGAATGATAGATATAAATTCATTTATTTATAGGTGTATCAGAATACAAAAATAGCCGTTGATAGCGGTAATAAAACGGTAACAAATCAGCCTGGCGGACTCCTAGGGGCGCGCCTAGAAGCGAGCGGCGTCCTAGCGCCTCGCCTATATATGAGCGGAGTGCTAGCACCACGTTTAATTGTAGGCGGCATCCTAGAATACCGCTCCAACTGAGCGGTATTCCAGCGTTACGCCTGTTTGTGGGCATGAACCTAGAACACCGTTTCATCAGGCGTACTCCCAGAATAACGCTTGATCAGGTGTATTCCTAGCTTACCGCCCGTGTTTTTAAGCGTGGTCCTAGAATAACGCTGGCTCTAGGCGATTCACTACGATACCGCTAGAGGCTAAGCGGAACACTACGAACCCGCCCGACTAAAGCATGTTTAGTCCAAAAAAAATCCTAAATCTAATCGACTACAGTAGACTTTTTGGACTATCCACTAAAAAAAATCGTCCCATTACACCACCAAATTACGGAATAAAAACTTCTTTTAATCTTTAATCCCACTTTTAATCGTCCCATCGTGAACGCTCTTAAAGAACTATTTAGAATCTATTCTGAATACAATAGAGATGGCAGAATTAACAGTACCTTATTTACCATATATAACACTCTCTGTAGTATCTCGGCATGTCAGGCTACTCTCTGAGTGCCTAGTTTTGTATCTTAGTTTCTCAGTTTCAAGAAAAGAAAACACCTCCACGTTTCATTTTTCAGCACGTGCATCGCAGGATAATGCTTGTATGTGATAAAATTGTTGGTTGTCACTGTAACACCATGATTAAGGAAAAGTGCATGCACAAAACGTACGTTTCAACAATCGACGCCCTGGATCGCATTGTGAAACGCCAGATCTTCCTCGATATGAGCATTTTGTTTTACTGTATGAGTAAATCCCAAATAAAAAAAAAAACTAACCTCTTACTTCCCACTCTCCTCCTTCTTCTCTATGTAATTACCATTTCGTATACACCTTCTTTGTTAAACTCTCATTTCTTACGATAGACCTCAACCACCTTCATGTCTCTCTTTAAAATAACACCATTAGTTTTTCATCTCCCCCACTCTCTCCGTAAACTTTTGTTTTCATTGCCTATTTGAATTAATATATGGGATTTATCTTATGTTTAATTTTGTTGATGGGTTTGCTGGATGTGTATTTTTGTCATAGATTTGGTTGAGCATAGGTGTTTGATTAAAGCGTCTCTTATGACAACTACAACGGTCGACAGACCAAAGAGCAAAGACCAGGATTGTTCTTTGGTCCGGTTTTATGAGCCGTAACGGGCGAGTGAATATGGTATTTGGTCCAAATTTTCAACAGTATCCGACCAAGTTTTGTCGAGCAACTGGACCAAACATAGATATAGTCTGACGCTCTTGTAACACAGCGTTTCCCCAAAACGTCATTGTACGAGGACGTTTATAAACACAAACGTCTTTACTGAAAGACGTCTAGCAAAACGTTCAGTTAGACCAGCGTTTTTGTAACGTTGTATTAAAACTGCGTAATTTGAACAAACGCAAGCTAGAAGAGCATGTGGGTTGAACGTTCCTTTGGTAGAACGTTAATTGTCAAAACGCTATTGTAAATAGACGTTTATATACTCACGCTTTCAAATGCTTAATTGTCAAAACGCTACTGTAAATAGACGTTTAATTTTCAAAACGCTATTGTAAATAGACGTTAATTGTCAAAACGTTAACATAGTAAACGCTTACAAACGCTCTTCCAGAAGAGCGTGTTGGTTATAGACGCTCTTCCAGGGGAGCATTTTGTTGAGACGCTCTCCCAACATAGCGTGTCGATGTGGCCGTTAATTAATAGCCGTTGTGAATGTGACCGTTATTTTCTCTTCAACGGCTATTTTTTTTTTTTGTGAAGGAAGTTGATTCCGTCTAGTGAAGGCAATAGGAGAAATAGAAGGAAAGAAGATTGTGCGGCGGCTTCTTTTGTGTTGTTGTATAGGAAGGAAATGTGCGTCTTTTATAGTGGGAACAATGCCAACACGTATACAAAACCCTAGCTAAAATCATGACACGTAACTCTTTTGACCGAATTTGTGCTGACCTATCTTCACGATACTGTAGCACAACGTTTCGGAAAACTAACGCTCTGTAGAACGACGTTTGCAAATGAACGCTCTTGTAGAGCGACGTTAAGGTTTCCAAACGCTCTTCTGTGGGGGCGTTTTTGGCTGAAATGCTGTTTTAGAGTAGCGTTTCGGTTTAGACGCTACTTTACTGGGACGTTTTTCTTTGATTGGTATCAAAACGCTTCAGTAGAGTAACTTTTAGATATACGCTTTAGTAGAGTAACATTTGAGTACGTAACGCTACATTACAGGAGCGTATGTTCAAAGCGCTAATCTAGATGAACGTCAAAAACATAACGCTTGTGTAGTTGAACGCTTGTGTAACCAAACGTTATTGTAGTGTAGCGTTTTTTAGCTAACGCTTATTTAGAACAGCGTAATATCATATTTAGTCAGGTTTCCGTTGCGTTTTTTTTTTTACACGAGCAAAATTGATTTGCTCTTTACTCGATGGTCTGCTCCAATCGCTGCAGTTACCCTTAATGGAAGGAATAGTAAGAAGATGATGACGATGAAGAATTTGATATTGATTATTTACTACCCATGATGATTTGGTATATGGATATTTTGATAATGATTTGTTACTTGATCTGTGGATACATGAGTCTTGTGAGAATATAAGGATATGAGAATTTGTGGAACTTATCTTAGAGTTTCCCTTCTTATTTATCCAATTAGCAAAGTAAATATTATAGGTAACTAAACTTACTGATATGCTCTTAAAGAATTATTTTGTAAAGCACATAAATTAAAATGGGATAGAGGTAAATATGGAAAACACAATTTCCAGCTTCAAGTTACTGTCCATAGAGGAGTTCCCTTTATAATAGAATAGATAGATTTTTTATCTTTTGAAAGTGATATTTTCTCCGATTTCTATTAAAAAAGTAGAGGCATAAATAATTTTTTGATTTTTATTAAAAAAGTAGAGGCATAAAATAATTTTTTGATTTTTTTAGAAAATGTTAAAAGGTATGTAGAAACGTAAATTATTGTTCTATTATAATAACGTTCCATTTAACGTTCAAATATTAGTAGTTTTCAGAAGGTGTTTGACAATCCAAAGTAAAAGTAGTTATGTTTTTTAGAAAGTAGGAGTTCTTTTTTTAAGTCAGAAATAAAACTTTTTAAACCAGGTTTATTTGGAGGTTTATAGAATTAATATGGAGTTTTAGGAAAAGATAAAATAAGATTATCCAATAGTAATACTTCTACCCTTTATCCATATATTTTTGTAAATGGTTAAATTATTTTCATCTGATTAGTTATAATATGTGATTAGATTAGTTAATTAGTTACATTAGATTAGTTATATAGATTATGATTATGATTATGATTTAAATTAGAGAATTTTTTTGTTTTTGTTTTTGTGAGTAGAGTAGAGAAGAAGAGGGTTTTTGGAGGAAAAAAAGTTAAAAACCTAGGGTCTTGAGAGATGAGTGATTGTAGTGGAAATATTGATGTTGGAGAAGCTTCAAATAACAAGGATGATTGTGTTGATCTTAACTTAGATTCTCAGTTGGATTGGATATATAACGTTGATCGATTGATTTATGAAGCCGGAAATGAGTGTGTAAATGAAGAACCTCAAGCTCCAAATGAAGAAACCAATTCTCAAAAAGAAGAACTCATAGCTCAAAACACACAGGTAAACTACCAGTAGTTTACGAATGGTCGAAATTTTCGTTAAAATCGTCGAATCATAGTGGTAAAGCAAAGACACAATGTAAATGTAGGAATGGTCGTGAGATTAGAAACGTGACGACCCTTTATAGATCGTCAAGGTCCTAAGATCCAACATTGATGACACTAACCTGCAACTTTACCATTCTATAAAAAATCGTGATGGTCCAACAAATGATAGTGACGACCCTTACCTGCAACTTTGCTCATTAAGGGTCATCGTTGTAATATGTCTAGAGCATGACGACTGTTGAAGTTCAAAAATTCCTATATAAAAAATGTGTTAGGGTCGCATCGGTTTATACCATATACCATAACGACTCTAACAAGATTAATTTGCAGTCGTCAGTGTGGATATTCATAACCTTGACGACTTCATTTGGGAATTTTTTGGTTTTTGCTTTTGTAAAACAATTCTTAACGTAAAATCATTTCATTGAATCGAAAAGGCATACATCTTTCATAGCGTTACATTAAAGGAAATAAAATATAATAGATAATTAGATTACACTTAACACTTAATCATATAGATTGAAATCATAGGTACTTTCTTCCAAAATACGATAGTATGCTTAAACTTTTTGCCATGGATACTTTCATATCTGTCGAGAGCCATCACCACTGAAAAAACAAATCAAATGTAAGTTAGTATGTTTAAAAACTATTTTTGATAAACGACATATTGATTGACATACTTACTCTTGTCACACTGGATTAGGTAGGATAAGCTTTTTTTACATATTTCATTTCCTTTTTCAAAGCTTCCAACCGCTGAAACAGTTTCTCAAACCTTATCTTAATGGGTTTGAATGTCCTACGATTACGATTTCCGTCCAATCCCACAAAAAATCTTAAACATACGTTTCCACCAACTGATCCATGTTAATATCTTGATTAACGTCTTGGTTACTTTGGGTAATATACTCTTTATCATAGTCGTTCTTGGTGATTGTAACCCACGCTCTAACAATGGCAACATCTTCATCGTTAGTGTATGGAATAACCATTTTTAGTGCTTGAAAAGGACGGGTGAGAATGAGTTGGAGAAGGAGAATGAAAGCGTTAGGTGAGAATGACAATGAGAATGAAAGGGATAAGCGGGAATTAAAATTAAGATGAAAAGGATAGGTGAGAATGAGATGAAAGGGATAGTTTCCTTTTATAGTGTTAAATTACCAACGACTAGTTTTTCAAAAAAATACACGTTGGATCAGTAACCATATTTGGCAACTTCAAAATTCACAATAACTACTATTAGGGTCGTCATGATCGTATTGTAATACCATAATGACCCTTGTAACTTTTCGACAGTCGTCAATCATGTTTTTCGAAACCATAACGACTTCTTTGTAAAATTGGACACAGGATTGGGTATATTTTTGGTAAAGAGTCGTCATTATATATTTTGTGTCGTCACAGTCTCTGGAAAGGTTCGTGAAGCTGCTAAAAAGACACTGACGACGCTAGGCTAAATCGTCATGGTCGATAGTTTGAGACCATGACGACTCATCTCATTGTGATTGCTTATATATGTTTTTTCCTTTCTTTGTAGGTGGTTGCACAACTAAGCGATGATCCTGAACCAGTGTCTCAGATAGGGCCGGATACTTCCCTCCACTCTATGACTGACAAGGTATATGATCTACCTTTTGAATTGATTTATGTTCTCAAAAAGTTTGACTAGTCCTCTTGTCAATATTAGTATACGTCTCATAAAATAAAATTCGTAAAATGTAGACAAGCGCAACTAAGGTTGAGGCAAAAGATTGGGTTATCTCAAAGGCCAAATAGAAAATGTGCGTGTTGGTTCAAAACAACCAAGTCACGGCTACAAAGTTCGAGATGATTTGCGAGAGAGGCCGCAAGCGTGAAAGCCACAAAAAAAAGGATTATAGGTACGAGAAGAAGATGACGAGGGTCTACAAATAAAATACAAAAAAATTTGGGTGTCCGCTTAAGATTAGATTTAATAAGAACTTTGAAGGTGGTCGATGGAGATTGTCGAGTGTTCCAGATGGTCGTCATAACCATCCGTTTCCCCAGAGTATGATTGGACATACTACATATTCCCGCTTGAAACCAAATGAGATGGATACGGTCCGGACGATGAAGGGAAGTAGACCTCTTAATATCCTGAATAAGATAAAGGCCGATGATAAGGATAACTTGTTTACAATTTCCACAATTTACGCCGGCACAGCAATGCTCAAAAGAACCGAATGGGATGGTATATTAATCATGCAACAATCTCAGTGGTTAGCGGAAAAGCTAGACTACACGATGCAAACAAAGTTGGGTCCTGATAACAAAGTATCTCACATTTTCATAGAGCATCCAAAGATGGTGGCATTGGTGCAGTGTTTTTATCATGTTTTGATGATAGATTGTACCTATAAGACCAATAGGTATAACATGCCGATGTTGAACATTGTCATTCATACTTCGGATAAGCAACCGTTCACTGTGGCCTGGTGTTTTATGGAAAAAGAGGAAGAAGAGGATTATATTTGGGTGTTGGAACAATTGAGTTTGATTTACCGCGGTGAAAATCCAGCGGTTATAATTACCAATAGGGAGATTGGATTGATGAATGTGATTCAACATGTTTTTCCACTCGCACAACATTTTCTATGCTCGTGGCACATCCAGTGCAATATCCTTTCAAACTGCAGACGCCATATCCAAAAGCCAGCCAAAGACTGGTGTTAACGTTCGAAAGAGGAAGATGAGCGCCTAAGTCAACTTTTCAGAGAGGTACGAGTGGAGGAGAAAAAGAAGGAAAAGGAACAATACAGTGAAGATGAAGAGAAATAGAAGTAACTTCTAATTGATTGGGACATTTTAGCTCATTCTACTACCGAGATGAAGTTTTTTTCTAATTTACAAAAGTTTATTGATGATTGGAGCAAGGATCATAGGAAAGCGGTCGATTATTGCCAAAATTCCTGGTTATGTCCATACAAAGAAAGGTTTGTGTATGCACGGAACAACAAATATAATCACTTCAAAAATGAGTCTACAATTATGGCAGAGGCATCACACGGTCGGTTAAAAAACATCTTTGAAGGGAATCAGAATGGGGTCGTTACGGTACAGGAAGCTATTCACGAGCACGCCATGAATGATCTTAACCGGATAATGACGCAAATGGAACATAATAGGGACAGGTTCTTGTTGGCATATATAGATGATTCTGATTCGTTGAGGGGTATATCTTACCAAGTGTCGGTATGCGCAATATAATATACGATGGTCGAGCTAAAAGATATAGGGATCAAGAGAAACAAGGTATTTTAGTGCAATGTAATTGTACGACTTTCACGTGGCTCGGCCTCCCATGTCGTCATAAGCTTTGTGAGTTCAAGGATGTCATTCCCTTGACGATATTGATCGGTTTTGGAGGCAACTTTATTTAATCCCAAGGCCCACGAGAGCATATGATGAACAGTTTGGAGAGACGGAGCTTGGTCGCGATATAAATGAGGTTTACCCTACAATGAATTGTGCGAGAAGATAAATATTGGTTGCTAACTTTTGGTTGGGCTTCCGTCGATCTTTGGAGGTACAAGAGGAACCAAACAAGCAAAAAATACAAGGTATACCGGCCTCGAATATGACATTGAGAGAACAGGTGAAGGACAAGAGGAGCTGCACAAGAGATCCATCACATCATGAGTATGTCGAAGCGGATTATAAGGAGTATGAGAATCCGGTTGCACCCAAGAAAAGAGGTCGTCCAAAGAAAGAAGTATGCACCCAAAGTGGAAGAAAAGTGAAACAAAAGGTTGTCGCGATACCATCGAAGCCACAAAGCGAAGACCAACAAAAAATTAATGTTGTTGAGTATGTGGTCGAGAGCCAACAAAGGAAAACAAGTGAAATGGTTACAATAAAAGGGAAATATGCGTACCCCTAGGGATTCAAAAGGAAGGCCATATTGTGTTACTCATACGTTGTACGAAAATTATACAAAACAACTTCCTCATGTTATCTTAGATTACCTTATATCCACTGACGACGTCGACGGAGATGGAAATTGTGGTTTCCATGTTGCAGCAGAACAATTGGAACATTTCAATAAAGTCGATGAGGAGAACGTCACCTAAAATCATTATGCAAGAACCAGAATGACCGTAAAACTTGTTCAGGACAAGGAACTCTATATTCTATGATCCCAGAAGGAGATAGGAAAGAAAAATAAAATACATTCAAGGAATTGGTGTCTTTTGTAAAAGTGCGGAAGGGGGCTAAGAAGGACGGTTATAAGTTTTGGATGAAGATGCCTTATTGTGGCTAACTTTTGGCGGACACATTTACTTGTGTTCATCTATTCTCTCCTGGGTTCCCTGGGGGCTCTATGACATACGTACCCTCAAGAACTAGGTGTAAGCCGACACTAAAGAAGAGAAGAATAACTATGGCACATGTGAATAATAACCATTACATCGGTCTAAGATAAAAGAAGAGTGTCTTTTACAACCAAAGAGTATGTATTGTTGGGGAAAGTTCTCTAAGGAGTGGACAAACCAATATGAGTATGGAATGACCATATAGAAGACTTTGGATGAAACCCCAACAAAGGTTGATTTAGGGGATTAGTCGTACATCTTTTGGAAAATTCGTATATTTTCAAAATTGTACATTGAAGCACGCTGGAGGAAGATTATCTCTTGAACTTAAACTAGTTTTGAAAAATTTGAATGCTTAATGAATACGATGTTTATTATCTTGTTGTTTTTCAACATCTTTTATCAAGGGTCGCCACAGTTAAAATGAATCGACGGGAAAGACTCCAATGGTCGTCAGGGTTTAAAGGTGTCGACCATACCGACTAATATTTTGGGTTTTTGGGTCGGCAAGGTCGATAACAATACACCATGACGATACTTGTTAGCAAAGTTGGATTTTTTATGGATGATTTGGAGTAGTAGGGTCGCATCGTTGAAACCGTATACCATGACGAATCTAACTCTCTAAAAAGTGAAAAACTTTTGTCAAAGATTGAGTCGTCAATCTGTTGTTTTCGACAATGACGACACTTACCATTAAACTAAATGCCCAACTGCTTAGATTAGGAGTCGTCAACCTGGTATTTTATACCATGACGACCCTAATCACTTCCATCTTCACTTTTTCCTGGATGTTATGGGAGAGCTAGAGTCGTTAAGGTCGATACTTATATACCATGATGACACATCCACATTCACTTGGAAACTTGGGGAGATAAATATGTTTTAAACGCCTTACACATTCAAAACAATACACTACCATAAAAAATATACCAAATTATATTGTTCCTTACAAATATAAAAAAACATGAGTTCAAGTATGGTAAAATCAAATTATATTTATCTAAAAAACGTCAAGTTACATGAGATCAAGTCTATTATTGCATTGTATTAAAACAACACCGTATCAACCAAGACCACGACCTCGATCACTTTCTTGTGTAGCTGATCTCCGGCTTCGCTTTGCAGCTTTTCCTTGACTTCCACGACCTCGACCAACATCTCCTTGCCTCTTGTCGCCTTGGGTATCAACACCTTCTTGGGTTACATGGGTAGAACGCTTGCGAGACCTTTTACTTTCACTTGCCATATCAGTAAACATTTTGGATGCAACGGGGTTTTCAATGTGTGTTAACAAGTCAATGTACCAACCTTGTTGGTCTGGCGTCAATGCCTCTCCGATGTCCTTCGAAAAACTCAGTCCCTTGATCATAATATCCATTCGATCTCTCTAAAATAAATAAATTGCAATTGAGGTTAAGTGTATATATTTAACAAAAATAAAACAAGATAGGCAAAAACACTTACGACAAGCTTTAGAATCATAGAGTCAGTTCTGGTCTTAGGTGCCGGAGTAGAAGAAGAAGCTTTGCTGCTTTTTCGGCCACGAGAATCAATCCGTATCACACGACCATGGGATAACTTTCGATGCCGTTCCAAGTAACCCTCATTTTCCTCGTAACCCTTATTCATATTATCCCCAAAAAAGATGTCTTAGCATATCTATTATCCCAATAATTGGTCCCCGGCAGAGGGTCGTAAACCACCTCAATGCTAGAAACATCGTACTCGCATTCATCAAGTTTGAGTTGGAATTTTGGTTTATAATATTCATCATGTGGTTTTTGAATATAGCCAAGTTGTCGCATAACTCTAGACGGATCATACATTTAGAATAAGGTAGGGTGAAACAAAGGACCATTGTAAAAAGATATATCTTGCCTTCTATCAACTCTCGCTCCCAAATATGGATCAAATACGACATCTTTAGTTTTCATCATGTCCAAACTTTCCTGCATGTCTAAAAACATCTTCTTATGAAACTTCTCATGACCCCGAGTGAACGTGTATTTCAATACCCTTGGTTGAGCCCGGGTCCAACTTATATTCACTTTAACGTGTTCGTTGTCTTTGAACAATGAAGAAAAATGTTCGTAAATCCACAGCTACATAATAATCAAAACAATAAAACTAGTGTTCATCAAACAAGATATTGAAAATTAATAATAGTTCATCCAACAAGCAAATATGATCACTTCAATTACCTGGAGTAGACTAGTATTCCCGTTCATTTGAGATGTTCGTTCCCTAGATGCTTTTGCTAGCTCCTCATTTACGTGTGTGACGACGGAAGTCCCCCACGAGTACTTACTTGGCGCTGATCCTATTTCCTTTGCTGTCGGGAAACACAACAACCCCTAGCACGTACAACGGATAAGCATCTGTGGCAGCACGAACTTCAACCTTAGAGAGGCGACCATTATCTATTTCCTTTTGTAGGTACCCAGCATATGACCGCCTCAAATTCAACAGGTTAAATTCTCTCTTCGGGTACCTGACCCCCTTGAACAACTTGGACTTCTTCGTGTATTCATCCCAGCCAAACAACTCCTTGGCCAATTCATAAATTTCAGGCCAAACAAGTTTCACCTTGAACTTGTCTCCAGTGGATTTTCCTTCGACCTGGAGCCCTAGAATCTGCTCTGCATCATCAGGAGTTATAGTCATCTCTACAAACTGGAATTGAAAGCAATCTACTTCAGGGTAATACCTCTCACAGAAGCAAGAAACCGCGACCCTGTCATACGTAATAATAGAGTTCTCTACGACATGATACAAACCAAAGTTCTCTATTAACTCTCTAACTCTTGTACATTCATCTTATGGTTTCCAAAACTTCATTTTTGCATAGGAAGACTGGCGTCCGAAAAGACGTACGACAATCGAATGATCCAACAAAATGGAGGCAAAAAAGGAGAAAATAACCCAATGAACAAACTAATTAACAACACGAAGTTAAAAAGCAAAGTCGGGATATGCAAATAGAATATTTCCTGTATCTAAGGGTATGCCTTCAACATTTCGACCGCGTTCAACATCCATTCTCAAGTGAGGTTTGAGAACGTGCCCTGCAGGTGAGGTTATTTCCTTTCCCTTGTCCTTGGATTGTACCTCTTCTTGCACATATTATTGTACCTTTTATTGTGCCTCCTCCTCCTCCTCCTCCCTATCATCATCACCATCATCATCATCATCACCATCATCACCACCACCGCCACCAGCACCATTAGAACCACCACCACCAACATTGGTGTCATCAACTTCATCTTCGGTTTATTCATTGTTATTGTCTGAAGTCATAGATGGAATAGAGAAGGAAGGGGAAGGGGAATCCTCTAGTTCGTTACCTTGTTGTGTACGTTCACAAATAGAGAAAGGTACCTCCTTCAGACGTTTTCCTAATAATTTATGAGGGCGGGGAGTTTTTGAAGGAAGAGTGAGTGCAAGCTTACCTTTTTCTTTCTTTGCCTTTTCAATCCAACTACAATACAAAATACGCAAAAAATAAAAAGTCAGAACCAATAATCTCAGACTTAGTCATGGAGTCGTCATGGTCTAAATTGTCGACGGTAAACGACACAAGATAAAACATTAACGACATAATATTTGTAAAGTGACGAGCCTCATCATTGAAATGGGCAGAGTAGATGTTTTTTCCTTTGGGGGTCGTTATGGTTTATCAAAGGGCCGTCACATACTAAAAGTCGTTGTGGTTTAAAAATATAACTGATGCGACCCTAAAGACCCTTCGTCTTCAGGAGAAATAACCAACTAAAGTCGTCGTGGTCGAAAATCAAAAAACATGATGATTTTTCATACTTCTACTAGGTATATGGTAAATCTTCATGGTCTAAGGTTATCGACCATGCCGACCCTCTCCCTTGTAAATGCGATTTTACGGTTTCTAGTCTAGATTTACACATAAAACAAACATATATTCAGATCTAGCAAATAGAGTAATGAGTTTTGGTTTACTTACTTTTTAATTGGGACCGTTTCATCGTATGATTCTTCTAGATTTGATTTCTTGCGCCTTTTCAACTTTAACTTTCTCTGCAATTCTAGGTGGGCTAACTATCTCTATGGAGATTCTTCATACGAGCCATGTTTGTAGAAGAATCCTGGATAAAAGTCTCGATTTGATTTCAATTTGTTTTTTGAATCTTTAGAGAGGAGAGTTAGGGAGGAGAAGTTGAGAGGTTTTTGAGTTTTCGTTTTGATTTAAAATGGAAATGAGGGCTGATTTTGGTTAGGTATAATAAAGATTAGGGTTAGTTATTAGGATAAGGGTAAACTAGTATTTACACCACCTTTTGGTACCCCCTTATAATTAATGGTATAGGGATAAATTTGCTAAAGCCTCCTATTAATTCTACAAGCCCTCAATTAAGCCACGTTTTAAAATCTACTTTATTTGTTTTAAAAGTCATTTTAATGAAATTGAGTTACCAAACTAACTTTTGACTTTGATAGTTTTTGTATGGTATCTAAACCAAGATTTGAAAAACGGCCGTTAAAACGGTCACGCCTATATAGCATGCCCATAAGGGTCACCGATATATGTATCTAAATAACATCAATAAATAGGAAAAAACGGCGTTATTTAGACCCGTTATAACTGTTTTCACGTATGTGATAACCGTTTTTCGAAAATTGATTATTACGTTTTTCTTCTTCTAAATAACATTTTAACATAAGTTTTAGACCGTTTTCTCCGTTTTCATACCGTTATACCCATTTTCTAGAAAAAAGAATATAAAAATATTTTTACCAAATTTTTTATTTCTGAAATAAAAGATAAAAACTACAATTTAAAAAGTCAAAATAAATGAATAAACAAATAAAATCAAAAGAACGTAGTAACAATATTATTTAGACCCGTTATAACCGTTTTCACGGATGTTAAAACCGTGAGTAGAAAAATTTAGATCTTTATTTATTTTTATTTTTCTATTTAATCGTTATCACACCCGTTATTTAAAAAAATATCAAAAAAACACGTGCTTATATTCGTTAAAACACGTTATAACGGTTACGGTCATACACCATGACTCGACCTGTGATCCATTTTTCAAACCTTGATTTAAACACCCCCTCAGAGCTTCTTCAATAGCCGATGAACTCTTCTGGTTACTAGATTGTATTTGAAACATATTTTTCTTAAAATTCCATCGAACCATAAAAGGTATATGCGAAAATTTTATTTACATTCTCTCTCGGACCTCTGACAATTTCCACATCATAATTTTTATCTATTATAAATATGATTTTAAACTAAATAAAATATATTAAATATCTTTTGTGTTTATTTACCTATGATTTTTCCGAAATTAACACCTGAACTGTTGGAGCTGATTTTGATGTCTAAATTGCACATTCTTACCACATATTAAAACCTTCGCAAATAAAGATTTTATGAAGACTTTCGTATATGATTTTCTTTACCCATTAAGAAAAAGCTACAGGAGTTGAGCATCCACCTAAAGGAATTCACCTATTTACAGAATCAAGGCTTTTATAAGTAGAAAATGAATATAGGACGGTGATTAAAGCAGAGAATAACACATAAAAAGTAGGCAAGGCTTTTCTTTAGATATATCGATTATTTACAAAATCATCCGGTCATTTAATTGTCTCTGTTAGAGCAAGTCTAGTGAACACAAGTAATTTTGTGCATTTGCCTAACACGTGGATAAAAAAAATCTGATTTCTTACGGTGATAAATAGGGCTGCATATCGGGTCGGATGGATCGGATTTGGCCTCATCCGCATCCAACCCGCCAGTTGGCAGGTGACTGGAGTATCACCCTACCCAACCCGCCATAGGACAGATCGGGTCGGGTTTGAGCCGTCATTTCGGTGGGTCGGGTGCAGGTGGGTACGGGTCACCCGCCCAGAATCAACACAGCTAATATTTGTCTGACATTTAAGCAGTAATTGAGCTCATTTTGAATGTCAAACAACACCCCATTCTCATCAAAGCAATCCGTTCAGTCTAATTCAACAACACATCTCAGTACAACTAATATTCTATCCATATTACTCCATACTAACCACTGAAAGAAAGAAATGGCCTTACTAGCCTTTCAAGACTTTCATAACAAAACTTGAAGAAAAAGAACACACAATGAAGCATGTGAGCTGAACTGAAATCCTGTTTACAAAAGCGGCTGAAATCTTCCATGACTTATATTTTACTATATATTTCATGAATTCCCAACATCTGTATCTGTATGTAATAAGTAAATAATATCAGCAGGAACCACATGAAATACAAACACACGATGGCACAAACAAAGACAAATAGTCGAACCATGACCGCCTACATACTCTCACCTCAGATAACTACATAGGTTTGGTATGCACACTCCTGCATCTGAGTTTTGTTGCTCCTTCCATATGCGTCCTGTAACCCGCAACTTCAGTTCCTTCCTATCCCCACCGGAAAAGAAAAGTACCATGTTTCTCTGAATAATAAGGCCATCATGCAATACAACACTAACCCATTTCTGAACCATTGGTAGTCCACTAAATGTGAAACCAAAACAACAACAGTAATCAAAACCAATGATGTGGTAAAGATAACAAACATAAAAGTAGGAAAACGTGTTTGTGTTTTATACAGATAATCACAAACATAAAAGGATAACAATAATACATATGAAATGCGATTGTTCTTCAAGTTTGAAGAGAGACAAAATGGGAAATGAATAATGAACAACAACTTCTACCTCCCTGTCTTTCTCCCAACAACTTCAGATAAAGGAGCAGAGGAGTTGGTAATGGAGAATATCTACAAACAGGGCAAAATTACAAGAAGGATTAAGTTTAAGTCGAGCATAACTAAAATAACTGAACAAGAAGAATCACATTCCACATTATGAAATCAAATTTCTCGCCTTCACTTACACTCAGTCTACCATTTTTCTTAAGTTGCAAAGCTCAGTACCAAACAAGTATAAAAACCTAGATCACCAATCCAGCCCAGGCTTCTTTTTTGATAAAGAACAAAATAACAAACTAAAGTGGTAGATGCTATCATCAACCTAAAAGACAAACAAAAAACAAACAAAGAACACCAACTACCAGTTAGGGTTAAAGATCAAAATGGAGTTATAAGTTATTCTTCAAAATTAGATTAGGGGTTTTCTTCGTAAAACCAAAATAAGGTGAAGAGAAACTACTTCATCATCAATTTCATCCCTGTTTACACAAAATTTAAATATATCAGGTTTATTATCAAAAAATTACACAAACACACATTTCTAGCGTCTAAGAACAAAGACAGTACCGCTGCATTCTCTTTGTCTCCAGATTTATAAGTTCGCGCAACTAAATTAGCACCAAGACTGCATCACACAAGATTGAAAATAAAGTTAGGACTTAAAAGAGAAAATAATACATGGCTAAGAAAACGAAAATAGGGTTTTGAACTTATCAATTTCATATAAACTAGATCCATCTTTCTCATTCAATTCAAAGAAACTTTTTTTTTTTTTGATAATCTACAAAATCGAAAATAAAACCCATCATCAGAACTTCAATAAGCCTTATTCTGAACTAAATGGTTTTTCTGTGGGAACTTTACTTCTTTTTTTGAAGTCGAAGCATCAGCAACAAATATTCAGAGAGATAGAGAAATAGAGAGAGAAAAAAGGGTAGATAGAGAGAGAGGTAGGTTGTATGGTTTATCAAGTTCAGATCCTCACCTCTTATTTTACTTCTCGGCCGCGGAAGGAAGAATTGGGAATGAATCGAGTGATGATGGTAAGTGGCTGTGGAGAAGAAAGAATAAGATTTTTCTTAGCGGGTTGACGGGTGGGTCGGGTGAGAGAAGGTGTCACCCGCACCCGACCCGCCAGAAGGCGGATGAAGTAAATTGTCACCCGCACCCGACCCGTTTATCAACGGGTCGGGTACGGGTTGGGTCAAAACTTACGGATACGGGTCGGGTGACGGGTCTGGGTCGGGTTTGTGCAGCCCTAGTGATAAATGGACAAATCAAACAGTAGAACCTGTTTTATATATGTTAATATTTGTTTTATGTTATACGGGTATAACCTATTTTTATAAAAATCTATAATATAAAAAAAACTAGTGTTTGTCTTATGATATGACAAAAGACTAACCAGATCGTTTTAAAAAAACATCAGACGATCGGTTTTGTCTTAAGATAAAGGATGGTCGAGATCGAATATCATTCGACGGCTGCGATTATAACTCGGTCTAGTAAGTTTACGATCTCTGTCATGGCTCAGTTTATAGTTGTCATGATCCGTATAAAGCTAACTATGATTATATAAGACAAAGGACGAATGAGATTGACCTGTTTCCTTTTAACGGCTTTCACTAGATTTCCTAATCTAACCATATTTGGTAATTTAATGACCAGAGCTTTTCCACTCCTCGAGTTGGCACCAAACTCTCGATCATTGTGTATGGGAACCAAAACTGCAGACATCTTTTTTCGCTTGAATATGTTCACTGGTCTCTTCACCATATTACCAAATGGAATGGAGAGTCTCCTTTTAGTAGCCAACCCAACATGTAAATGGCAATAACTACATCATAATATCACATTCATTGTCATATACGCACGTCTTTACATACGGTACCTATTAATCCTTCAGTTGTCGCCTTCATACCTCAAGATGTTATTGTAGTCACCAAGTTAACTAAGATGTCCTATTTTTGTTTGTAATAAATGGTAGCTCAAATTCCATCATTGTCAGATTCACATTTAATGCACTATCAATCTGCAATAAACCGAAACAATTATAACTCGACATTCAGACAACTTTAGAAACTTCAATTGATGTAGGAGTACTGATCAATATGGAAATCAAAAGAATATGAGTTTAGATTTTATATATACAGATTAATTGATAATGATATACCTTTTTCTTTATGTAACATTTTCTGGGGTTTGTTTACTTGAGCGAAATAGAGAGCACAATTCAACCTCTGTAATGTGGAATGAAATATTTACAGCAAGGAAGCAAGCTATAAAGTGAAGCTATATATGATTGCTTAAAACTGATTTTATAAAAATTACCGGAGATGCAAAGACTTGCATATATTCAAGCAATAAACTTGTAGCTTCTGTAAATCGACCATAATCAACATATAACTGGAATAAAAATGCAGCATCTGATTCTTGACCAGTCATTTCCCAACTGATTGCCTGTCTACCTCCCTGTAGATTGCACGACTGCATTGATTTAGGGGTCTTGCTTTGCCATATAGTGCATATATCATCGTGTTACGGAGAAATTTGCAGATAACCATACAGAAATGTTGAAAAAGAAACAGTCCTATTTTCCTCTTACCCACAGGGGGAAAACATAATAAACTAATGCTTCAAAAAGGAGGTTGCAGGTGGGTTAAACATAATAAGCATAATTTATTATGAATTTTTATGGATTTGGACGACATAAATTATATCACGTTATAATTTTATTTGATTTCGTAATTGACGTCATATAATAAAATGTATTTTTAATGTAATTATAGTTCATAATCTAACTAGTGTTTTAACATATTCAAATCTTTAATCATGTAAATCATATTTAAATAATTTTTATAAAGTTAATTTTTATTTGAATTATACAACCAATATATCTAACCAGGTCGGGGTCGTAGGACCTGGCTAACCCTAAAAGCAGTGAAGAAACTAAACTTCTTAATTTTATCGAATCATATTTTCCTGGCTAATTTTCTCTAAATTTAACTATTGCTTGAATTATACAACCAATATATTTAACCATATCGGGACTGTAGTCCCCGCCTATCCCTAAAAGCAGTGAAAAAAACTAAACTTCTTAATTTTACCTAATCATATTTTCCCAGCTAATTTTCTCTAAAGTTAACTTTTGCCTGAGTTATATGATTAATATATCTAACCAAGTTCTAAAAGCAGTGAAGAACCTAAACTTCTTAATTTTATCTAACCACAACTCCGACTAATTTAAAAAATGAAAGAACTAAGATTCTCAGCTTAACTAAACATCCATGTCTGTGTTTTTCTTTCCTTAGATTCTTCCTTACCTTTTTAATGTAGTTCCTTGAATTTACGGTTTGTTGATTTTTTTTTCTTCAGATTTTTGACATGGATCAAAGTAGAATCAGAAAGATGTGTAGCTTTTGATTGATGCAACAATACGATTAGGTATTAAAATTTATTAGTTTTTTTTTTGTTTGGAAATTGATTAATAAGCTTAACTTCTCATGAGGATATTATTCAGCTGATCATTCGTTTTTCTGTTAATCCAATCTACATTAGCTTTTGGGCATGAGACCAAGTGCTCGAGATAATAAAAGGGCCATTATTTTTAAAATGCCTTACCATTTGAAATGTGAAAATGTTTCTCTTACAATAAATCTCCCAATCTCTCATTGAGAGTTGAGTTTGAAATATTCTCTCTACAAACGCGTCTATAAGAAATGCGAGTCATTTAATGTTTATTCATCGCAACTAAATTTCTTATATTTAATAAAGACATAGATGTTGAAATAGAGCACAACTATGTAGTTTTTTTATAGTGGTGATTAAAAAGAAGAAAAAGACAACAACACAACGTTGATCCAAGCTCTGGCCCGTCTTTTCCTTTTACTTAGATGGATTTCATCGCTTTTGGAATGATTTATGCATTTTTTTCTCATAAAAAGAACGTTTCTCCTTTTTTTTCTTTTAGACCAAAAACTGACAGTTTGACCTATCAATCCTCCAGGACTTAAATAACTTAACTTTTTCCCATAAACTATTTATGTCAATGAATTAGTTCGATCCAAAACATGAGATAAGGGGTATAGACCAAAAAATAATTACTAGTGATATTTGTAGGATTGAGGAGGATATAACCCTTGTCCTTCTTGTATTCCTTGTTGTTCCTAGTATAAAATATGACCGTCAAAGTTTATAGAGAAAAATATATTCGAAAGATGTTAAATACACCGACCATGTATGATTGATAATATAGCTTCCCATGTTACATTGCTTGTTCAACAAATATATACAATCAAATGTTGAAAAGATTATCAATCAATCCTGATTATGTTAGACAACTGTTCGGTTGAACCCACCAAGCGTTAATATGTTAACTTTGGCTCCAAAAATCGATCGTTTGAATTGCTTAGTATAGTCAACTTCGTTAGGCTAAACTTAGGACATAGAAATATTGCGACAATCTCTAGTTACTTATTGAAGAGTTGAAGACGTATTGAAGACAAACGAAGACATCATCCTTCATATCGAGGGTAGTAGCTATTGAATTTGACTTGTTCCATTTCCATCAAGTTGTTACAGTCGTATTCATTGAAAACATAACATGCAAAGTTTTTTTACATGGTTTTACTTGTTTAGATGACTTGATCATTTTTATGTTCTAAGTATCAAAAAGAAGGATATACAATGGTTATTTTTTACAGTTATTGTATTGAGTTGTATAGTACAGTTTTCTATACTTTCGTTGTTTTGACATAACACTAATATGACTCTTGTCATTGGATAGTGTTGAACTTTCGGGAAACTAGATATATGTATCTAGATAGTGCTGAATCTGGATTTTGAGTTCATGTTAGAAAATATTTTTCTTTGGCATGATTTAAAGTTTGTTTAGACTAGAATTAACTTTCTATGTCTAATAGGATTTAGGACCGATTCCAGGACCGATCCCAAGACTAATCCCAGGACCGATCCTAACTCGTGAATTTCAAAATATCCATCTTATATTCTTTATCTTTAAGATTTTGAAAGATTAGTAAGTTGGATTATGAAAGTTCTATGTCATCAGGAAATATTGAATGCATATTTAACTCGGATATTTACTATTCATATTTTTTCCTTTGATACTCAAGGCTAGGTCCTAATTAATATTAAGAATCATTTTCCTTACCTTAATTGGAATCGAAAATTGATGTTCTTTCCTTTCCAAGAAGATTGCACATAACTAGTTTTCTAATTTATCAAAGTACATAGATTTGCACTAGCTAATATTAGTTGTCATTCTAATAGGATTTCTCATATATTAGTTGGAATGTATTCTAGGATTTCATGACAATATTGTATGTTAATAATATTGAAAAAATATCAAGAATATATCAATTTCGGAAATAACATTAATTGAATATCTTTAGAATTTTCAATATTGGTTTTCTTGTTTTCCAAACAAGCCTTGGTCATAACACTATAAATAGTAGAAGCTTGTATTCTTACAAACTCATCCCATAACACACCTTTGTAGTGTGATAGTTAATTCAACAAAGTGACAAGTAAGTCTGATTCGATTCTCGACAAAAGCACTATTAATAAAAGTTTTTTTTTGATCAAAAATCTCTAATAGTACCTTTGGTGAGAAACTAAGAATTGCACTTTAGTTTTTGTATTTATTGCTTGTGGTTGAACTAACATCATAGTTATTTTATATAAGTTCTTGTTTATTTTATGGTTCTTCTCTTCTGATATTAGTCCATTCAACATTTTGAAGATTTGACTATCGCAGATATAAGTGATTCTAGATCTGTGGGATAGAACTACTTATTGCCAATGTTAACATACTCCATTCTATGAGACAAATCATTAGTTGAATCAAGTGCAGGTTGTTAGTATTGAAGTTTAAGAAGATTAAGGACTTGAAGTTCTTTTGTATTTCTGATCTTTGCTGATTGTATACTTGACTCGATTGTCTGGGAAAAACAAGTAATTTATCCTTGATAAATGTAATTCTTATATGATCGACAATTTCTTTGTTTTAAACCTAACTTGTAGAATCAATATTGGTTATTTCTGTAGTCCTGATCTTATTAAAAAAATTTCTATCTATTATTATCTCGTTTGTCTTGGTATTGTAGATCTAAACGGAAGATCCAGGACTATGAACTAATTATCTATATCTTTGATTTTTGTGATTGGATTTGAGTAGTTAGCAAACAGTTGGATTCCTTGTTGTTTGTAAGACGTCCTAAAGGAATTGAGTTGCAGAAGTCTTTACGGAGGTAGAGAAACACTTGTCAGTGGAACCGTTAAGTGATTCATGTGTGTTGACCATATTGGTTGTAGACACCTGGATACTGAGTAACTGAGTAACTATGGATAATTTCTTTGGTCTTCACTACACGAGGTTGCAGGTAGGCATTTGGGTAGCGAATTAGTTATGAGAATATTCAAAACTAGACTAGACCCCGGGGGTTTTATGCCAAACAATTTTCTCCGTTAACAAAATCTTGTGTCTGTGCCATTACTTTACTTCTTGCATTATAGTTGTTATATTATAATTAAGTAATTGCACAATAAAAACATCTTGAATCGATCCTTATAACCTATTCCCTGATTGAATCTAGATTATATTCAAGATCACCTTGTTGAAGTAATCTTTAGTCGTGTAAGATCGCTTAGATTATACAAGGTTTTTTTGATATATGTTATTGCAAAAGACTTGATGGTGTACTCGGTATCCTCTTCTTTTCATCTTTAATGTTCTTGAAAAGGAGATAAAGGTATCGGTCGTCTCTTCTGAAAAGAGACAATAAAACCCAAAACCATGTATATGCAATATAAAACCAGGTTATAACGTGTGCTGGTACAATGATTTTTATTAGAAAATGCTAGAATGTAATGAAAAAAGATTATTAAGATTTTCACAAAGTTGTATAGTACACAATGACAAGAGGTATACCATTTTAGAAATTAAAATTTTCAATATATATATCCATGTCTTTATATATACATTGTGATCCAAAATTTACATAATGACCATTATAACCTTTTTTTAGAGTTTTCGTCGGATTTTGAAGTTGGTAGGTTCGCGAGTGTTTTAGGGTAAAAACAAATAAAGTAAAAGTGAGGGGTAAGCTAAATTCTTGTATGAGCGCGAGAGATAAAAATTGTACAAGACTCGCCTAAACCATGAAATGGTCGTTCGATTATTGTTTCGGTCACAAAAGAGAAGAAATATTGATCTTGGGAGGGAAGCATATAAAGTATTAAGATAAATGAGGTTGTGTGTATGTATTGTGATGTGTATGAACTACTGTGTAAAGAGTGTTCTATGTGTAAGAATGAGAGAAAACGTTTTTAAAATCATAATTCGAATTTTTGTATAAGTCTGAGATCATCTGTGAATAGGTTAAAGAACCTATTTTTAATAGTAGTAAAACACATTGACTCATACAATATGAGGTGCTACTCAGTCAATTAGTGAACCAGAGACTCAGTATGACAATCAATTAATTAATTAGACCGAAAAGAGTATGGAGTCTGATGAAACTAGTATGAAACTTAGTATGTCTCACAAAGACTTTGTATTTTAGTAAGTCAAGTAATACTAGCAGTCCACAGTGCCAGCTGAGAAAAGTCAGTGATGCTTAGTATAAAACTTTTAATAAATTAGACGATGAATATCGAATCTAATAATACTGTAAGCCTAACAAAGACTTAGTAAATTAATAAATCATATAATAATATTTGCATTTTACAGTGTCAGCCGAGACGAGACTGATGAGATCATCTAGTCTAATAACCAGTAATTTTTGTAACTAAAGTTATTTTAATTTTGTATGTTTTGAAAAATTCAAATGAGTGTCGTACTTAAATAAAATTCTAGTATTGGCTATGAGCACAAATTATCCCAAAATATTCATTTCAAAAATTCTAAGCATCAAGACGCGCACATGAACTGGAAGAGAAGATTGAACTAGAGATATTTGAGGTGGGTTGCCACTGGGAGCGAGAGATAGAGATAAAAAATGAGTGAGAGAGAGAGCGTGAAAGAAGGAGTGGGCTAGCGCCGTGGGTACCTTTTTTGTATGTTAACGGTGTTGTGGGATGAAGAAATCCTACGACAGCGTAGATGGTGGTGTGAAGGCGTTATGTCGCACCCTCATTACATTTTTGGGATTATATGGTGCTAATTTGTATGCCCGAAAGACGAATATACACATAGTAAATTCATAGAATTTAGCTGAGAAAAACTACAAATCAATTTAGTGATATATATAGTAAATTCATAGAATTTAGCTGAGAAAAACTACAAATCAATTTAGTGATATATTCTAATAAATATATAATCAACAAATGTACTTCAATTACTGAATATCTACGAATACTATGATGAAAAAAAAAATCAATATTGTTCGACAGGAGCATAATATTATGTATAGTTAGAGGATATTCATGAGGAACTGCAACAAACATTAATAGCACTTTGAGGGTCCAATAATTAATGGATATTCAATACAGATGTAGGTACTGACTCATATAAGTATATAAATAATGATTTATACAATAATATGTGTGTGTATATATATATATATGATACTGAGTTCAGCTGGGCAAAACTATAATATATATATAATATAGGGATGAGCACCCGTTTCTTTCAATAGAGTATATATTCTCAGTTTCTTTGCGAAACCAAAATATATATACATACTATATATTTCTGATATGGGACCAGAGGAAAAATCAAAACTCTTATATTCTGATACGGGACATAAATTTTTTTTTACCATTTATATATTTCTGAAACAGAACAGAAATAAATTTACACAAAATCACCCCGGTGGCTCAAATTCCCTTAGAGACCCAAAATCTAAATCGTTGGTAAATCCGGAAACCTAAAATATACTCCGGAACCCAAAATCTCAAAAGATTTCACACGAATATTGACTAGTGACGCAAAATCCATGTCTCAACCTTTGACAATATCTTTGGATCTTTGACATTGTTCACTTTCATTAGGTGGATTCGAATCATTAAAATATGGCTTCTCTTAAATGTAGACCATGCATTTATTACCTATAGCCCTTATAAAATAAATAATTAAAATAACCAAATAAACCTTTATAATTATTTTACATAGCCTATAAAACTATACACAATTCTTATGTATAGCTCAAATAATTATATAAACTATCAAATTCTTAAATAAATAATAATAAAAAATAAATAACTTAATTTTGATAGTTAAGTTTTTGTAAAATTTGTGGCATAATTGATGATTTTGAAAAATAGTGAATACTCTCAATCCGTTTTAATGCAATCGTGATTCAGAAAAAAAGGAATCACCTTATTGAATAATTTTGTATAGATTATGTTTATGGAATTTTAAAAGAATGTTCTAAGAAAAGAATAAAGAAAATTAGGAAAAGAATTACAATTATTGAGTTTAGTTTGATTTTAAAGGAAATTAGTAATTAAGGTTTATAATTGAATTATAATTTAATTTAAAAAAGAACCTTCAATTGGGAAATACTCTCATAAATTGGGAAATATTCACGGTTACATGGGGCTAGATTTTGGCTAAGAGGTATTTTTTTAACGATAAAATGTCCATACTACCCTTACACTAATAAAAATAAAAAGAAAACCTAATTTGGTACCCCCTTCATTTTTCACCACTGGCGACTTCTCCCTTCTTCTCCTTTTCTTATCTCCTTTAAAGAGACCTAATACAATCAAATTCAGGTCTAAGTGAATCCATAAAAAAAATCTTAAAGATGAATATCCGGAAACTATGACGTCGTTAACGACCCTGCTAAATTTAATCTCATTGACCCTATTGAGAGGAACACCGTTGGAGTTCCATCCGGTGGTTGGGTTGCTATTCGCTTCCGTGCTGACAATCCAGGTTAGTGATTAAAAAAACGAAAAAAAACTCTTCAAAGTTTGTATCCAGTTTCGTCTGACAATATCAACTGATGTTCATGACGATTATGCCACAGGTGTATGGTTCATGCATTTCCGTTTGGAAATTTACACAAGTTGGGGTTTGAAGATGGCATGACTTGTCTTGGATGAAAAACTCCCTAATCAGAAGCTTTTACCTCCACCGTCAGATCTACCCAAATGTTGACCTTTACTTCTCTGTTTGATTATCTTATTTTTGTGTTTGTGGCTTGTGTTTTGTTTTTCCTATGTGATTTGATTATTCCCGGCCTCGATTTGGAAAATAGAGAAAATTTGTGTTCATCTCATTTAAGGTTTTTGTAACATTTATTGAGGGAATACTTAGCTGTTTAATCTTAACAACACTTGGGGATACTCAAAGCTATTTTAGACATTGTCAAAACTATTTGGATAAAGGGTTCTTCAAATTACTTCATAATTTTTGTTTTTTTTAAGTATCCCCCAATTTATGAGAGTATTCCTCAATCGAGGGTTTTTAAAAAAGAGCTAGGATTTGTTTCTATTTTACGGAAGAAATGTAATTTAAATTGATTATTAACAAAGAATTGAGACTTGTTTGATTTTTATTTGGATTTAAATTTTTTGGGCTATCGATAATAAATGTACGACTACATTTTAAAGAAATCAAAAATATATAAGTATTTTTATTTTTTTAAGCATAATATATAAATATTTTGTGTGTAGGATACTTCTATTTTACTATTTGATGTAAATGAATCCTTCGTCTCATTTTTGTGTAATAGTAAACTATATTTGGGTTGAGAATGGTTTGATCCAAAATCATCTTCCTTGCGAACAATGTGGTCCAAATAAAATGTCAGGGAATAAAGTTGAGATTTGGGGGTGTGGAACTTACTTCAAAACCATTTCAGCGTTCGAGAAGGACTAAATACTAAAGCGGGACAACCATAAAAGGTTTTGCCAGATATTCAGAGGCTTTTATACGACATACATACTTTATTGTTGAGTCTGGCTTTTATGCCCATATCTTTGAGAGGAAGCTGGTAAAGTTACATATCATAGAACTGACCAAACAACAAAAACGTATGACAACAACTTGAATGCGCTAGTCTTATTCCATACTGTCATAATGGATGGATATTGTTTATGCCAAAAATCTTTTCGACTAAACAACCAATCAAATTCTTATATATCAATTAAAGATTGAAATCGAGTAACAGATAAACATCCTTATATTAATTTTACAAAATCATTTTGATAAGGTACGATACATATGATTACCCAACTTATCATTTTCGATCTATAATCTTTACACTTTTCCTTTAAGAAGATATAATACAAAAATCTTTACTTAAAACAGCTAATCCCTATGGATTCATACCTAGAAATTTCCTCTTTTTCTTTCTAAGTTTCTTCTCCTATTTTTCCCGACCCCTTCTTTGTTGTCTGGCTTCTTCTATTTATAGATTTATTTACTGGGTCCCTCTTTATGCAACGTGTCATTTCCTCCAGACTCGTCATCGATCGTTCCTTGATCGATTCTCCTTTGGTTCGATCCATTTTATTTCGATATATCCATAGTTCTTTTATTTCATCTTCTGCCTGGTGTGATCATATGGTTGACAGATCATTCTTAATTGCTTTTTGGTACGATGCCTTGCATATTCAATGTGTTTTCCTACCTTTATAAACTTATTTTATCTCGTTCATTTAAATAATACGAGTAATCATTACTTTTACTTTCTCGATCAACTATCATTTAATGCTGTTTGTTTTATTCAATGTAATCCAACTTTCTCGATCTTATGTGTTCTTCATGCAATTCATCGTTCAGCTTTCGGGAAGTGTTCCGTATCTTTTTGATATTTGATCTCTTCAATTTTGATTGTGTGATTCTCGCTCTTTTTAATTTGGTTGCTTTCTATCTTGATTTTCTTCCACGTGTCGTGCTTCTTTAATTTACTAACAATTTGCCCCCTTCTTCTCCCTTTTACAAAATCATCTAGTGGTCGATCCAAGATTTTGAAAAATGGAGGAGAACTTATCATTTTAACTTTTTTTTCAGTTTCTTTCCCGCATGTTATCCGAGTTTTCCGCTGGCATTAATTGTACTAGCACGTCACCCATTTTTTCGGCTTTGCATTTATTGTTCCCATACATATGATTGTGTCAGTTACACTTTTTCGATAGAATCAAATCTTTACCGGATTATTTCCTTTTCCCATTTTGTGGCGGTTCTAATTCTATCCTTTAAATACCCTGCAACTTTTTACTGTCTTTTACTTCTCATAGTTATTGCACTTTGTCTTCCTTAAACTTTTCAAATTTCCCCCACTACTCAGGAGTTCTTTCCTCATCAATTGATTTCTTCTTTACTTTGATCAGACTATTGTTCACTTCTTTTCTTCATGTAAGTAATCTTGTTACATTTTATTTTTCTTGATTCATGTTTTCTTTCCATAATTGAAATGATGGTTATCTTTTACACTGTAATTATTTCTAGATAATTTCTTCTCATATTAACTTTCTCTTTCTTATGCTTCTTTTCCCTCAGATTTTACACTATGCCTCATAGAAAATCTGATGCTACTGGTAATCAAGGTGAAAACAGAAGATCGATTAGGTCTTCTACTTCGAGATATGCTGTTTCTCGTCATGATTCATCCCCTGGTATTCCCACCCCTGCTGCACTTCGCACTGTACGTTATTCCACTCCTGATATTCCTAATCCTGCCCCAAGAGTAAACGAGCATTGTCTACTTATAGTTATCGATCTATGGACATCGAAGAATTCAAGAGAAAACATAATCTTCAAGGATTTAGAGTTTCTTTCTTTGATGATAATTCCGATATGATGACCTATGATTCGATGAAAAATTTTCAATATAGCCATCACAGATTGTTAATTTCTGCTGGTGCCTTAGAGGCTGGCCTTCGTCTCCCTTTGTATGAAAAGAATAATCCCTTCCAGTTCACAGTTCTTGCTACTCGCAATAGGGCTCCCCATACTCAACCCCGATCCATCACACAGTATAATGGTAATTGGTGGCGAATTCTTGATGAATGCATTCTTCGTAGTGAGGGTCGCACCCGTATTACTTGCTACGTTCGCGATCCTTCAGAATGTATTCATTATACACCTGAGAATTTCCAGAATACCTATGGTGATGGCATCACTATTAAATTTTTGTTAAATGGAGTGTTAGCCCTGTTCGCAAATGTTCCAAAGGGTTTCCCTTACTTCGAGAAGTCGATGACCCTAGAATTAAAATAGCTCCATATACCAAAGTCGATTTTCCTTCTAATGAAAGAATCCGTCAGGAACACGATTACAGATGGTATCGTACCCCTATTTTGATTGAAGGACCTTGGGTATATGGTGACATCCCCCATAATGAAATTCAACATCTTCGAAACTGTTTCCCGAACTACTGTCCATGGAGATTAAACTTTGATGATTATAGATTTGAATACAAGGTTCGAATTTTTCATTTCATATTTCATTCTTTAGATATATTGTATCGATCTTTAATATCTTCTTACAACGTTTGAACTTTTTTGGTTTCAGGTCGATCCTTGTTTAGATATCGAAGTTCCTCTTCCTCCACCTGAACGTAGTATTCAGATTGTCGAGGGTAGACAAAGGGTCGAACCCGCAGTTGAAGGTAAAGGGAAACGGAAATTAGTGCTTGCAGCAGAGAAGAAGAAGAAAAATCCCAGAACTCTTACGCTTACAGCTGATGTTGTAGGAGGGATAACTTCAGATTTAAATAGTGGAGAAGGAAGTTTTGTTGTTGCTTTGCCATCGGAACAGTCCGATCCTATTGATGTTATTCCTGTTTCTTTGATCCCAGCTGAAATTGTGGTATCGGGACAATCCGATCCCATTGTTGCACTTACTTCTGGTACTTCAATTGATTTTTTTAATAATATTTTCCCACTACCTTTTGATTTTGTGCTTGATACCCCCGTACCTGATAATGGTACATTGGTAGTTTTTCCTGGTTTTCCTCAAGAAGAGGGAGATGATGTTGTTATTGATGAAGATATTGTTGATGTAGTGAATGAAGTATCTCATGTTGAAGAAGGAAATACGTTGGAAAAGAATAATGCTGAAGTAAATCCAGTCGGTGGTGTAGAAAATGTGAATGTTGAAGCCGATGTCACTCTTGTTGAAGAAACAAATGATATTAGCAATCGTACTGAAAAAGAAACTTCTCCTCCTTCTAGTACGACGGCTCCTTGTGTTTCGATCCATACTGAAGTTGAAGGTACTGCTGGAGTATTTTCGGAACCGATCGTACCTATTGAGGCTTTGGTTCGATCTTCTCCTGTTATTGTTGAGGTCGATGCTGAGATACCAAGTGTCGATCCCTTTATTCAGAAATCTCTCTCTAATCAAAATTCCAGTGCCAGAACTGATGAAGGTTTTAATCTAATCGGTGATGAAGAAGAGGCTTACAAATGGTTTCTTTCTCAGGGACTTTTGAATACTTCATCATATCCTGATATTATTAAATCTGATACCTGTTCCATGTCTTGATTACGGGATTCACTTAGTGTGATCCCTATGGATGAAACTCAGGATGCGTGGTCTAAGAACGATATTCTTGAGCAAACATTTCCTTTGAATCCTCCTTCTTCCTTCACTGAAGTTTTAGCTGTTGCTGAAAGTCCATTATATTCCTTTCCACAGCAAGCCTTGGCCCAGCTTCAATATGGTACCGACTGTTTGTTTAGTGCTTATAAATTTTATAAGGCTCGGGCCACTATGTTGGGGTTACTGTTCAAGAGTGAATCAAATAGTACGAAACAAGGGAACGATGTGTTACACAAGCAAATGATGATTTGAGACAGCAAAATAATCTTCTTCAACAACAACTTCAACAATTTCAACAACATAATGACCAACATCAGCAGCAACAGGAACGACTCCAGATTATTGAAGTTCAAAATCAAGATCTTCAGAA
Source organism: Papaver californicum (assembly GCA_023531435.1). Taxonomy (NCBI): domain Eukaryota; kingdom Viridiplantae; phylum Streptophyta; class Magnoliopsida; order Ranunculales; family Papaveraceae; genus Papaver; species Papaver californicum. Next base: position 225,428 of record JAJJMC010018315.1, on the reverse strand, counting down.
TCAAAATCAAGGTTTATTTTTCATTCTTCTTTCATTATTATTTTATTTTATTTACTTATATGAAAAATTTAAATTTTATCCTGGGTCCAGTGGAAAACTTGGAAACCTTATTTAGGTACAATCGTAGAATGACACAATTGAATAATCATGCAAAGGAAATCTACAAAGAGATGAATGTGGTTAGAGAAAAACTAATTCAATTGAACAATAGTTTTGATTTAGCCACTTGGAGGCGTAATAAAGCTGAATCAAAATACAAAGAAGTTGTAAAATTGCTAACTCTGAAAGAAATAGAGTTTAAATATGTTGTTAGAGGTACATTTTTGGTTTACCTGATCATTTGGCTTATTATACCATAAAATTTATCTAATATTTTCTTGTATTTTCAGAACTTGAGAAAAAATTCAATGAAGCTAAGGATCGAGCAACACAAGCAGAAACTGAACTTAATGCTGTGAATGATACAGTGAAAAACATCTCTAAAGATTTAAAGATTTCTGAAAATAATGTGACTCTTGGTGTAACAAAAATTCGGAATTTACAAGCTCAACTGGTTGTTGAGCTTTCCAAGATTGAGGCTCGTGAACGAGAAATTGTATCATTGCGTTCTAAATCTGAAGGATTAACTACAGAATTAAATGAAGAAAAAGATCAAAGATCACGTCTTGATGCTCAAATAGAAAAAGATCAACAAAAGATCGAAGAGCTTCAAAAAGAAATCAACTTTGGGCGTGACTTTGTTCATTGGGTTAGACAGGATGCTAAAGCGAAAATTGCGATGTCCTTTAATACTGCTTTAGATCGTGCACAATCCGATCCTTCATTGCTTAGTAAGCGTACTGTTGTGCCTACAGTTCCACCACCACCATCTCGATCCAGTCTTCCCGATGCTTGATCGTGTCCTTTATAATTTCGTCTGTTGTTAGCTTCACCATTTTGTACTTTGTCTAGCTTTCAAGAATTTTCTTTCATAACTTTTTGATATGCTTTTAATGTTGTTCCCTGCACAAGAAAATTTGATTAAGTAATCTTTTTGGTTATCATATGATTTTCCAAGTACCATGAATTGAAGTGCATTTTACCTCAAATCATGTTGTTCGAGATCCCACACATACGAAACAAACCCGAGCCAGGGGTAAGATACAGGGTTGGTCCCGAACTGTACTTTGAAAATTGATAAACCAATAATTAGGAACCCCTTCTTTATAAGAATTTCGTTGTTAGTGAAATTCTTTAAGGATGTTTACCTTTTGTATATGATTGTGTCGTCAATCGCAACGCTATCCAGAATACGATGTTCCTGGAATAATTTTGAGCGCTCAAAGTATATGATATTCCTGGATTAATGGAATTTTGATTATATTAATAATCATAGTGTTTTCCAAGATACGATGTTCCTGGAATAATTAAATTATAAAAGAAATTACTGAATTAATTGGCTATATACCTGTATTTTGTGTTAACATTGCATTGTTATTCACGGATAGTAAAGCTTTAGGTATTGTGCATTCCATGGATGCTGTAAAATTTCTCCTCGCATATTCTGAAGATAATACGATCCTTGCCCCGCAGATGCTTGAATTATGTATGGACCATCCCAAGTTGTTGCGAATTTTCCTGCATTTTTGTCCCTTTGGTATTCCGTTATTTGTCGCAAAACATATTGACCTTGGACAAAGTTTCGTGACTTTACACGTTTGTGGTATTCTCGAGCTAATCCCTTTTGATAATTTTCCATCTTTTGGAGTGCCACCTCTCTTTTTTTTTCCAAGTCATCCAACTTTTGTAACATGAGATCTGAATTAAGATTTTTCTCCCATGCTTCTGTTCTGGTTGTGGGTAAAATAACCTATGTTGGTATTACCGCTTCCGTTCCATAAGTAAGAAGATAAGGTGATTCTCCAGTTGAAGTTTTTCTTGTGGTTCTATATGCCCATAATGTGTTATATAACTGTTCGCACCACTTTTTTAATGTCCATCTAATGTTTTTTTCAGATTTGTTGCGATTGTTTTATTTGTGGACTCTGCTTGCCCATTGCTTTGTGGATAGAAAGGTGTGGACTTATGCTTTTGAATATTAAATGTTTCAAATAACATATCGATATTCTTTCCTTGGAATTGTTTTCCACTATCAGAAACTATTGCTGCGGGAATCCCAAATCTGCAAATGATATTCTCGAATAGAAATGTAAAAACATCAATATCTCTGATTCGTGCTAATGCTTTCGCTTCTACCCACTTGGTAAAATAATCGGTAGCCACAATTAAATATTTTCTTTTCTTTGTTCCTTCAACTAATGGTCCAACTATATCAACTCCCCATTTTGCAAATGGCCATGGACTAAGTATCGAATTTAACTCTGTAGCTGGTGCTTTGATTTTCTTTGCAAATCGCTGACACTCTTCGCATCTTCGAACCATTTTTTCCGAATCTTTTATCATAGAAATCCAATAATAACCCTGCATTTTGGCTTCGCTAACGATCGTCTTCGGCTGTGATTTCCTGCATCTCCATAATGTATTTCTTTGAGAATTCGCAATCCTTCTTTTTGAGATAAACATCGAAATAACGGTCCAAGAAAAGAATTTCGATAAAGAATTCTATCCCGAAGTTGGTAGCTGTTCGACTTGAGTTGAATTTTCCTTGCTTCTTTAGAATCTGTTGGTAACACCTTATTTTGCAAATATTGATGTATCGGGACTCTCCAATCTGGTTCATTTGGTTGGTCATCTTCTTGTTGCGATATAAGTGTGGCGTTCCGTATTGCTGGGTCATCGATTTCTTCCATTACACCATCCTCTTCTATATTATTTAATGCCTGTGCTCTTATGGACGGCTCATATATTCTCCCAATTTTTACTGCTTTAGCTGTTGGATCATTTATCATGGATGAAACATACGCAAGTGCGTCGGCATGTCGATTCTTTTTTCGGGACAAATGTCGAAAAACAATGTTTGGAATACGATTTGTTAAATTCTGCACAAGGTTTTTATACCTTTCCAAATCTTCATCGATCGTTTGATACTTTAACTCGATCTGTCTAATTACCAGCTGCGAATCACTTGTGAGTCTAACATCAGTTATTCCTAATTCAATAATGAGTTTGAGAGCATGGACCACTGCTTCATATTCTACTATGTTATTCGTATGCTCTTCGAACTCAAGACGAAATGAGTGTACCAAGCGTTCTCCCCTTGGTGCTGTAATTACGATACCTATTCCTGCTCCTTCTTTATTTCGTGACCCATCAACAAAAACTTCCCATCGTCGTGAATCATTTGAATCCAGAATATCTAATGAATCTTTTTCTTCACACCCTGGCAATCCTTGAATTTCATATTCTTCCTCAATTGGAAAATCTGCCAGGAAATCAGCTAGAACTTGAGATTTCTGCGCAGTTTGTATCTCATAAACAATGTTCTACTGTTCCAACTGAGCATTCCATTTCGCTATTCTTCCTACTTTTCCTGTATTCTTTAAAACCGATTCCAATGGTGCTTTGGTTAATATACGAACATAATGAGTAAGAAAATAAGTGCGTAACTTCTGTGTAGCAAATACTACTGACAAAATAAGTTGTTCAATCTTGGTATAATTTCTTTCTGCTGAGTTCAGAGTTTTGCTGATGTAATATATTGGTTTTTCAATCTTCTCATTTGTTCGTACCATTACCCCACTGATTGCATTTTCTGTTGCTGCTATGTACAAAGTTAATATCTCTTCTGGCTCTGGTTTTTGTAATGCTGGCAACGTGGCGAGATGTAATTTTATACTTTGAAATGCTTGTTCACAACGATCGTTCCATTCAAATTTATTTTTCTTCTTAAGTACATCAAAAAAGGGCTTGCATCGTTCTGATGATCTCGCAATGAATCTACTTAGCGCAGCCAAACACCCATTTAACTTCTGCACACTTTTTATACTGTTTGGTGATGGCATATCTATTATTGCTTGTATTTTTGCTGGATCAACTTGAATTCCATCTTTTGTAACCAAATATCCCAAGAATCGCCCTGAAGTAACACCAAAAATACATTTCTCTGGATTTATTTTCATTTTATACTTTCGTAATGTACCAAAAATTTCAGCAAGGTTCTGTAAATGATTATCAGATAATTTACTTTTTACTAACATGTCATCCACATAAACTTCAAAAGTTTTTCCGATCCATGGTTTGAATATTGTATCCACTAATCGTTGATATGTTGCTCCTGCATTCCGTAACCCAAATGGCATTCTGGTGTAACAATACAATCCCCGTGGAGTGAAGAATGATGTGTGTTCCTGATCTGCTTCTGCCAGTGCTATCTGATTATATCCAGATTTTTCATCCATAAATGATAACATCTCATGTCCTTCAACAGCATCGACTAACTGGTCAATGTTTGGGAGCGGATAACTATCTTTTGGACATGCTTTGTTTAGATTAGTAAAATCTATACAAATTCTTACTCCACTATTCTTTTTCGGGACAATCACCATATTAGAAATCCATGTGGGGTATCGCACTTCCCGAATGAACCCTGCACTTAAAAATTTTGTTAGTTCTTTTTCTACTGGTTCCTGGTATTCTGGTGCGACCTTCCGTATTTGTTGGCGAAATGGAATTGCATCGGGACGTATCTTTAACTCGTGATGTACGATGTTGGGATCGATCCCCGGCATATCCTCCATTCTCCAAGCGAATATATCTACAAACTCACAGAGGAATTTAACTAACTGTTGTTCTAAATCCGTTTTTATTAACATCCCAATTCGTACTTGTTTGGGCAATTCTGCTGTGCCAATATTAATGATTTTTGTTTCTTCAACTGGGGTGAAGACTGGTTTTGGAATCCCAATTGGAGTTGGGTCCCCTTTAATTGCTACATCGTCCCTTCATGATGTTGGTTTATCAGATTTTCCTGACTCTGACTGCTCTCTCCTTTTTCACTTATTGTTTTATTTTTTGCATTCTTTTCTAGATATTGATTTATTTCTTCCTCGTTTGCTTTGACTCTTCGTTCCTTTTTCTTTTTATGTTGTAGATGTTCCCGTTCTTCATTCATTCTTATTTCTGCCATTGTACAAAACTTGGCGTCTTCTTGATCACCCTTTATCTCCATCTTTCCTTGCGGTGTTGGAAACCGCAAATATTGATGATAAGTTGATACTACTCCCTTCAACTGGTGAACCCATTGTCTTCCAATTATAGCATTGTATGGTGATGGTGCATCCACAACACTAAACCTTGTCAGAATGTTGATTGGTCCAGCTGAAACTTCAAGATCAATATCTCCCTTTGGTTTGGAAGTTATTCCATTAAATCCATAGACGATGTATCGTGACAAGATCAACTGATCTTCTTTAAAGCCCATTTTACAAAATGTGTTCACACAACACATTTAAGAAACTGCCCCCATCCAAGAGTATTTTCTTTACATTCCAACCTGATATCAATAATGTTAGTACAAGAGGATCATTATGCATTTCAATTTCTTGGTTTACTTCTTGTGCAGAAAATGTCAACGGATATGCCATCCAATCTTCCCATAATTCTGCTTGCCTTCCTTGAACTTTATAGACTTCATGGTTCCGAATTCTCTTGCACAACTACATTCAAATCTGTATCATTCTTTTCTGCATATGATATCATATCAATTGTTTGTTTATTATACGGAATGTGTATTGCTTTGCCTTCATCATGTTTCATTGTTGGTTCGACCTTCTGAACAAATTCCTTTAACTCCCCAGCATCAATCATTCTTTGTACTAATGCTATAAAATTTCTACAGTTGTTTGTTGTATGCCCTTTATAGCTATGATACTCACAATAATCTTTTGAATGTTGTGTAAACTCTGGTTGATTACCCTTTGTTATTGGCCACTGAAAATCTGGTCTATTCTTCAAAATTTTGAATAACCTGAAATATGAAATATTAAGCTTGGTAAAGGTTCTTTCTCGAAATTGCTGAGCAAAGTTTTTTCCATTCCCTTGTCGAGGATGTTTTAATTCTCTTGATTCAAATTTTGGAAGAAACTTCCTTTTCTGCTCTGGCAATTCCTCAACTGAATTTGTTCTCTTCGTATTTCCTTGGCATCTTGAAGTAATTCTCGATCCTTGCTCCTGTATGTCTTGGAGACTTGCACATGTTTCTATTATTTCTCTTAACTCGCCTTCGGTTTTTGGATTATTTCGGTGAATTTCAACAAAAAGCTGGCTTTTCCGATCAACAATTCCCCATTTGTAATGATTTATAGCTGTTATTGGGTCTAATTCACCTATTGCTTGACATATTGCATGCCATCTAGCTGTATATGAACGGATCGATTCTTCTGGCCAAGATGTTAAAGAATAAAGCCTATCCTCCCCTGAATCAACTGGTTTGTTATACATGTATGCTTCAAGAAACTTTCTTACCAACTGTGCGTAATTATGGATAGAATTTTCCGGTAACCTATCGTACCACAATAATGTTGTCCCTGTTAAACTTGATGGAAAACATCTACACATGATTGCTTCATGATCGTCCCACCGTGACATCACCCGATTATAATACTTTAAATGTGATGTTGGGTCCTTAGTACCATCGTAACATTCGAACACTGGAATATTATATTCCCTTGGTAACGATACACATGTCAAATGTCGTGCTAACGGTGTCCGTTTTGCTTCTTTTAACACCTCTTCTATTCTTCCCCCCTCTTTATTTTTTAATCCTTTAATTTCTTCTTTCATTTGTTCCATCGCTTCCAAACATGCTTCCCATTAGGTTCGTTGAATCTCCTGATTTTCTTGTTGCCTTCTCGCTTGAGATGTCAATCCTACCAACACCATTCTTTGATCTGGATTCCGTTGTTCATTTCTTGATATTTGTCTACTTGACATTGCCTCCTGATTTTGTATTTTTGTCACAGCTGGTCTTTGCTCCCGCTGAATTACATCTTTTAAAACTTGGTTTTCTGTTGCTAGTAATTCAATTCGATGGTTGCTTGCTCTTTGTTCCTTTCTCATTTCATTTATTTCTTCTAATAAATCCTGTATGTGTCGTACCTCATTTTGAGAATTCCCATGATGTGAAGAGAAATTATGAACTACTGTATTTGGTGTTAATTCCTGATTTGGGGTATGATTTCCTTCATTACTTTGCTGTTGTCCTGATTCACTTCCTTCCTCTTGTCTATTCTCCAAGTTTTCATTACTATTTTGGTTCCCGGAATTAGTGTCTTGAGACATATTTTTCTGAATCTGTTGTTTCTTAATGACTTTCTTGCTTTCTTGATTGCTTTCCTTCCTCGATATCTAGAAATTTTTTAGAAGGTCAGTCATATGAATTCTATGTATTGAAATCATAAGAAGTATTATTCATTACTTTATCCGTAAATCTTCTTTTACACAAAATTTTTTTCTTTTTTGCATGGTTTAGTTTTAAAATTAAAACCATTTTTCCTTTGTCAGGTAGGATAAATCTTTTAACAATCCCTGTTTCTAGCGCCAAATTGTTTATGCCAAAAATCTTTTCGACTAAACAACCAATCAAATTCTTATATATCAATTAAAGATTGAAATCGAGTAACAGACAAACATCCTTATATTAATTTTATAAAATCATTTCGATAAGGTACGATACATATGATTACCCAACTTATCATTTTCGATCTATAATCTTTACACTTTTCCTTTAAGAAGATATAATACAAAAATCTTTACTTAAAACAGTTAATCCCTATGGATTCATACCTAGAAATTTCCTCTTTTTCTTTCTAAGTTTCTTCTCCTATTTTTCCCGACCCCTTCTTTGTTGTCTGGCTTCTTCTATTTATAGATTTATTTACTGGGTCCCTCTTTATGCAACGTGTCATTTCCTCCAGACTCGTCATCGTTCCTTGATCGATTCTCCTTTGGTTCGATCCATTTTATTTCGATATATCCATAGTTCTTTTATTTCATCTTCTGCCTGGTGCGATCATATGGTTGACAGATCACTCTTAATTGCTTTTTGGTACGATGCCTTGCATATTCAACACGTGTTTTCCTACCTTTATAAACTTATTTTATCTCGATCATTTAAATAATACGAGTAATTATTACTTTTACTTTCTCGATCAACTATCATTTAATGTTGTTTGTTTTATTCAATGTAATCCAACTTTCTCGATCTTATGTGTCCTTCATGCAATTCATCGTTCAGCTTTCGGGAAGTGTTCCGTATCTTTTTGATATTTGATCTCTTCAATTTTAATTGTGTGATTCTCGCTCTTTTTAATTTGGTTGCTTTCTATCTTGATTTTCTTCCACGTGTCGTGCTTCTTTAATTTACTAACAGATATGATGGGATAAGTTCAGCAGCTAACTAACTTTATTATTTCTTATACATTTACATTTACATTTACATTTACATGTGATAACATTAACACCCATTCATTAAATTGATCGAGCTAAAGGCAAGTTTTAAGGATTGTGATGTTATTCTGTTATTTATATCTATAACAATTTTATACAAACGCCTAAAAAAAACTCTTATAAAACCGATTTTGAAAATCAGATATCTAACAAAAACTCCTATAAAATCGATTTTGAAAATCTCTTCTACATTTGTGTGGAATCTGCTTCTCAAGAAACAAGTAGGGGGTATTTTTAGGTGGATCCCATTCATATAAATAAAATTTTAAAATCGATCTTGGGAGAGTTTTTTTTAAAATTTATTAATCATTTTTATTATAACAGACGAATAAGGCCGACTACTAACTACTGGTTCATAATTATGAAGCAGAAGGGTTTGTGCTTTTTAGAAAGTAAAACTACCACTTCTCACAAGTTAAAAATAAAGCTTTTAGAACTCACTTTGTTATTTTTTAAAGTTATTCTAAAATTGGATTTTCAAACTAACTTTTTACTTTGTTACTTTTTATGTGGTATCTTAATACCAAAGCATCTCTGATATTTAGAAGAAATCTTAATTTTAGATGTTAAATAGGATTTAAGATCCATTTTTTTAAAATCTATTTCCAACAGTAGACCCTTAAGTTTGGGATTGATGACATGAACTAAAAATGATCTACCGTAAAATATTTTCGATTAGACCTTTCATATTATTTTTTTTCCCTTTACTAATTATTTTAAAATAAGTAAAAACATTTAAAAGTTTATCCACAAAAGAAATTTTAAGAGTTAAATACTTATATTATTGGGAATAATTTATTAGCCATAAGGTCTTATATTTATTATGTGTGTAAATTTTCCTAATAAGGGTCTAAATAAGACCTTTATATAAAATATTTTTCATCCACTGTTATGCTCGTTGAAGAAATGTTATTTTGGGTTGCCAAATAAGAATTCAAACCTAATTTTCTTATATTTCCATCTCAGTAGGGTACTTAAGTTTAGGAGTGATATATAACTAGAAAATAGTGTCTAAGAGAAAATCTTATTTATATTTTCTCTAAAGCATCTTCAACAAAAGGTGTAAAAAATCTTACGCGAGGGTGTGTTTAGAGTTTTAAAAAATCTCACGCGAGGGTGTCTTTAAACCTTCATCTTTAAGAGTTTTCATATATGAAAAAATAAAATTTTTATAGGGTAAAGGTTATCTCCAGTAGTTAGGATTTTATTTCTATGATTTTAAGATATGGATATACATAAAATATTTTATAATTTAATTTTGTATTAAAATAGGAATTTTAATTTTAAAGAATGGTGATGTGGAAATATACGGAGGTTTAAGCGAAAGACTAGTTAAGACTTTCCCTCAGACCTTTTGTTGTCCATGCCATCACTCCAAATATTTGGGATCCAACCATTGGATATGAATTTTGTTTAATGAGAGATTTAAAATCCTAGATGTCAATAAAAAATAACAATTTCAACCACTATATTGGGAACGCTTTTAGACTTCCAACAATTTCCACATCATTATTTTAATTTATTATATACATGATGTTAAACTATGTAAAATATATAAATATTTTTGGTATTTATCCACTGAAAAAGGGGAGGAGGGTATCAAGTATACCACCAACTTTTTTGTTATGGAACCTATAGACTATTTTATGTGCAAACTTCAATCAAAGATTAAAGCAGACAAGAAGTATCCTTGGATAATCTCTATTAGAGATTCTTGAAACATAAGGATTGATTAACGTACAACCTGCTTATACTTTTAATATAAAGATGAACTAATATATTGCATAAAATAAAAGTAAAGTAAGACACCAGAAATTTGTTAACGAGGAAAACTTTCAAAGAGGAAAAACCTGGGACCTCGTCTAGTTTGAATACACATTGTAATAAGCGGTTACATGTAATAACCTACTATATCAATTCTTTCTAGAATGTAGTTCATCCAGAATAACCCTAAAATCTACTATGTTGCAGTTGTGTCCCTACGTCTCTTGATTCTCGCAAGAACCTACGCACTTGTTTCCCCCAGTTGAAGTCATTTATAGTCCTAGAAGTTACTCCACATTCCTTTGTGAAGACTAGTGCTACCATGCCTCCAAAATAACGCCTGATGATTTTCTTTCTGGTATAAAATTAAGGAGACAACAATCTATTCCCTGATTTAGACGAATCTAAATCTCCAAGACTAGGGTTTATACTCTTCAAAAGTTATAAAGATACCTAATCAGCTTTCTACACAAGAATAACAATCTAGATCAAATTCCAAGATGAATTCTTGTGGAAAACTTACAAACATGATTCAATAGATAAGACTTATCCTTAATCGTGTTTTAAGTTTTCTATCGAATCTGGATTTCATCAGTAATTCTTGAATTGCATTATATCAGAAGAGAAAAACCTTAGAATAAACAAGAATTACAAGCAGAAAAATAAAGATACTCATTACGAAACTATATATATTTTTAAGATAGGTTGTACTTGTGCTTCACGAATCCTAAGTGAAGTATTTCAAAGTCGTACTTTAGATCACGAATATCCTAGGTGTTTGAAGGAAACACTTTACAACAAGATACATAAGCGTGTATGTATTGAGTTTTCAGTGTTGCCCATTTCTCCAATTTATAGTATTCGATCAAGACTGGGTTGCTTAAGATTAACCAATGAATTTCTTGCAACCCAATTCAGTTCTCGATTGCTAAATCTAGTGTTTCCTTAGATACAGAAATATGTTTCTTTAGTTAGAGTTAGATTTGCAATTATATTCTTTGCATAGTTTCAAGTTGTAGACAATTGTTTAGCTCAAGTAAATTCTATGAAAAAATTACCACCAAAGATAACTTCTAACAATCATTTGAAAATAACTAGACTTTTCAAGCAAAGGAATTGGCTAAGAAATAAGAATTTGTAAGCATGTGAAAAATTTTCCTTGAAAATCAAATAAGAATGAATGATCCCAAGACCAATAGATTATTAGGTTTTCCCGTTAAGTTTTTAGGTTCGTTAACATCAAAAATGGATCCATGGACTTATAAGAGAGAAAAATAAAATTCATACGCTAGTTAGTAGGTTCGTGAACTCAAATGCAAAAAGGTATCATGAACATCATAACCATGTTGGGTTTTCAAACTCAAATAAGTAGGTTCGTGAACTCAAATGCAAAAAGAAATCATGAATATAAAAGTTCTATTAGGTTCGCGAACTCTGATAGTTAGGTTTACGAATTCAAATGTTCAAAAAAGTTACATAAGAAGATTTCTACATTGGGTTCGCGAGCTCAAATGATAAAAAAAAATCTTAATAGAAAATTCTCTACAATAAATTCACGAACTCAAATGACTTATGAGCCTTGTATTGAGTTCTACAACTTAAGTGAAGTAAAAAAAGTTAGTATTAAACTACTAAACAAAACTTTACAAACTCAAGAATGAATTTCTAGTTTTGAATTTTCATTAAAACACTTGTTCTTTCTCTCAAGCTTAGTTTCGAGTTCTCGACAAGCAAGAGCTTAGAGGTCGAAACATCACTAGAATTAGCAAAAGTTAATCCTTGATAAGATCTTCTTTTAATATGATTATTCATTAAATTCCTCGATTTTCGCTACGATATATAAATAGATAGAAGGAAAAAGGTATGAAAGAAAAGACCAGTCTTTGTTACTAACCTCAATAAAGTTCTTCAAATTGATGTCTCAATGTGATCTTCAATTCTTCATTCTTCATGAGTAACTTGGAAAATCCTAAGACTCTACTACCTAATATATTCCAAACCGAAACTGACTTCAGTATGCTAAATAAAGAAAATAATTTTGATATCTAAATTTGACAACATACTTGATATACCAAGTTATGTAGGTTTAACCGAGCATTCACTCTAATAATCTCCCCCTTTGTTAATTTTAGTGACAAAACTTTAAAATACATATGGAATTTTACACATATAACTTTCAGCACAATTGCCATAATGCTTCCTTGATTTATTTTAATCTTCAATGTTCTTCTACGGTGTTGCATGTGTTCAATGAATACCTGCAATTGAAAGATTCGTATTGCAAGAAATAATTAAAACTCCCCCTTAGAGTCTGCAGGGATGATATAAATTCCGTGCATCGTTGTTATCTCAATGAGTATTATCTTTTATCACTTTAAGAACAATATACCTTTTCAAACATAAAGTGATAGTACTACTTAAAATTTTGATATGAACTCCCCCTTAGTCTTTACATGTCTATTTTATGCTAGATTTGACATTAAACGCACAATTTGATTCGCTCCCCCTTAGACATTACTTCGAAAAGCCATATGCTATTAGTGGTAGATTACTAAAATTTCTCCCCATTTTTGTAAAAAAGTTGACAAATATGTTGAGAATAGGGTTTTACATAAATTAATCCAATAAAAGAACAATTAAGACTAAAGAATCAATCATACCATTATACCAACAATGATGATTCCGTTAAGTCGTTTTACAAGAAAACGTAGTTTGTTTCACCATTAAGAGATTAAATGTACTTTTCTCTCCTAAATTCTACAACCACTCCCCACAAAAATATGTCAATTAAGCATAATTTCAATTAAGAACTCTCCCCCATTTTATGTCATTCTGAAAAGAGAACAACACAAGGCTCACCTTCACAAGTAAAGAATTTTTGAGTTTTATCAAAATGCACAAGAAATTTTTAAGCTTAAAATTAATCAGCAAAAATTCTAACTTAAGTTGTTTTGATATAATTGAAAGAGTTAGGATAATATTTCTGAAGATTGGTATGAAATTGACTACAAGGAAAAAATGGTAGAAACATACAATCTCATGAAAAAAAATACAAAAAAGATATAATCACGGAGATTAAATATTGCAACTATCATCATAAAAGAAGATTTAACTGAACAAATTCCATAGATGATAATATAAAGAAGTTTCTAATGCAAAAGTAATAACATAATACTATTTCAAGGAATATATCCTAGAAAAAAATAAGAACAAGTTCTTATTAGGATTAAATTATACACAATCATCGAATCTCTCTTTAGTTACCATTGGAAGACTTCTCTTCCACAGTTAAATTCTTGAGATTGTCTTCAACAACTTCAAGAGACTCATCAGGAAAAATCTCTTTCTTTAGAAGTTCATTAACATGAGATTTCATTAGATTAAGATCAACAGAAACTCTATCCAATTCAGGTTTAAAAAATATTGATTACTAATAACAATTATTAGTTGAACTTTCATCATTTGGAAGTCTTGTAAGAGAATATAAATAATTTCAGCTGAAATCATAGTATCTTCTTATATATCTTGATGTTCATAAGTAATGTTACAAGTTATGTTAGGATTATAGTATTCAAACTGAGGTGGATTCACTTAATCATTGACAACAGTTCTTTTCTTCTTCCTTTCAGATCCTACACCTTCACAACTATTAACTCTTTAAGTTTCTTCCATTTTTTCTCGAGTGTTACTACGATTCACAGGAGACATAGATGCAAATTGCTTGAATAAAAGAATCATTACAAGAGTAGTATACTTATACAAGTTCAAGACTCGAAAGAAAAAAAGGATGAAAAAGTATTCCACAATAAGTTAAGTAGACAAAGGGAAACAAAGGATTTCTAAAAAAATTAGCCCATGCCGATTACCGAACTATTTTAGATATGCTGAAAAATATACTTCCAAAACAAGGTTTATTTCTTGGTTCATGAACCATTAATCATGTGAAGTAGAAGGGAGTTGGAAAGGGTAAATCAAATATGGTCAAGACTGTTCTCTTTTATTTTGACAAAAGGTTTATCTAAGATAAGAGAAAATTGAAGTTTTATCAAAATCATTGACACAAAATTATCCTATCATATAAGTGTATACATGAACTAAGATGCTGATGCTACCCAAAATATTATTTTAAATTTATCCTATCTTTATGTGACTCTTATTCTTTTAGGTGCAAGAGAATACATATATGAAAACCACTTTAGGAACTATAGTCATAGGCCATTAGCAAAGGTCATATAAACTTTGAAAATGGGACTTATGTCCTTGGAGAAAAAGGCGATCAAGATTATTGTCTCTTAAAAAAAAGGGTTTGAAAGAATATATCCATATAGTTATTCAAGTATTAATATTATGGTAATACTAGAATCCACCAAAACATCTAGTGAAAACAACACAAGTTATAACTCAAAGAAAAAAAATAAAATAACGTCAATAATACTCATAAGAGAATACATGAATTGTTAAAAAAAAATCTTTCATGACATTAAAAGACCGACAATATAGAAAAGTCATAATTCATGTTTGTATGCGTCTCTCATATTTCAGTAATGAAAACACATATACCAACACAATCAGGTTGTGTTGAGGTGAGCATTCTAATCACTATAGTTTCGAGGCCTTTGATGCTTAGATTTTTGCTTGAATTTCCATTTTTTGACCTTTCTCACATTGGTGCTTGTGAATTTGTCATAAAAATGAATATCATCATGATAAAGGACAGTATTTAAAGTCTTACCATATGGATGTGTCTACTTTTCTTCCCTTTTTATATCTTCGGTTAACTTGTCAATGAGATTTTTGTATATGAGAATAACGTTGTTTATAGTCTCCAAATGATTGGTTCCTTTGAATGGTTGCTTTCGATCTTCTTTTGTGATATTAATACTTTTAGGTAACCGAACTTGAAGAGATTTGACAACCCTATGAATCTTCTTATTATTGCTCTTCATATGATTTTTTGTCAGAATTTGACAATTATCATCGAGATTATTCTGATTGTATCTTTTGTGAGGAACATCCCTTTTTTGATAAAAGTCAGGAGATCTGGTCTATGACGCTTAGTCTGAGAATTGTTGAGATTCTTGACTACTCATTTTTAGAAATCATAAGGTTTGCGAATATCATAGACCTTTTTAAGAGGAAGGTCTAGTATCCCTTGAATATCATCAAGTTTTCTGTCTTCATGCCAATAGTACCATTCATCGTGCAAATGCCTTTTTTTTTTTGCAGAAGAGATAAAAAAATTTCTTTATTTTTCCAGGGAGTTTTATATGAAAATTTTCCCTGGATTGAAAGAAATCCTTAGAATTACTAAATAATACTCCCTCCGTCCCATTTTAGATGAAGGGGAAGGGTTTTTCACACAGATTAAGGAAAAAAAGAGAGATTAAATTTTTTCCAAATATATCCCTTAATAATAATTCTTAAAATATTTAATTCTCCTAGTTTTTTGTTCCTTGTTTCTAGTGGTTTGATTCCAATGTAGGGGAAAATTACGGAAAAAATGAGAAAAATATGAAAACCTTCATTTAATTTAGGACTTGAAAACAAAAACTCTTTCCCTTCATCTAAAATGGGACTAATGGAGTTTTCAATCTTAGAAACTCGCGTCTAATTGTTTTTAGAGGCCTAGGATAAAGAATGAATTAGAGATTCATGAATTGAGTTTGAAGCCAGACTTTTAGAAGATTGAACATTTTTGAGATTTTCAACCTCATTTTCCAATTCCTTCATTTTCTCAAGAGTTGTGAAAAGCTTAAAATCTGATTTATCTTTTTTTTTTTGACAAATATCAGAATCACATTTCGAGGATGGATGAAGATGACCAGTCTTCAAATCAGATTCCTAAGAATTGCAAGGGAAACAATTTTTCTCTTAAATTAAGGAATTTTCTTCAAGGAGAACTTTAAGCTACGAATCCATGTCAGAGATCATTCTCAAGAAAGAATTCACCTTGTTTATTAGTCTAAAGATATCAGAAGATTGAAATTTCAAGTTCTCAATAAGCCTAACATTTTTTTTAGCAGCTTCTCTATCAAAATCAGAGTCATACTCAACAAAATATAGAATGGATAGACATTTCTATGAGAATATTTGTCATTCGACTTGTCTATGATTATGTTTGGATGATCTTCTATTTTTAGAGAAGATGAGGAACCAATTTCAGAGATGGGATTCATAAACATAGTGTGATTATCAACTGCTGATACGTTAATAGAGCTTGGGCCTTTTTCCATAGGTTGGATCATTTACAAACACATACTATTAGGTTATTTCAGTGTTTGGCTTCTGTGATACCAATTGAAAAGGGGGAGGGAACCAAATACACCATCAAATTTTTTCGTTACAAAACCTATAAACGACTCCTTGTGTGAACTTCAATCAAAGATTAAAGAAGCAAGAAATATGCTTGGATAATCTCTATTAGAGTTCTTAAATCACAAGGATTAATTAACGTACAACTAGCTCATTATTTTAATTATAAATATGAATTAATATAATGAGGAAAATAAAATTAAAGAAAGACACCAGAAATTAGGTTAACAAGGATAACTACAAAGTATAAAAACCCCGGGACCTCTTGTGTATTAAGCCGCTACAAATACTAGCCTACTATATGACTTCTGGAATGTAGTTGAGACATAAAAAACCCTCCAAGCTAATCTACTGCAGTTGTACCCCTGCATCTCTTAATTCTTGCAAGAACCTTTGCACTTGATTCCCCTAGCTAAAGTCCTTTATAAGCCTAGGAGTTGCTCCACAGTCTATCGTGAAGACTAAGGCTACCCTGCCTCCAATATGAAGACTAATGATTTTCTTTATGATACAATATCAAGAAGAAATAAATCTATTCCCTACTCTAGACTAATTTAAATCTCCAAGACTAGGGTTTATACTCTACAAAAGTTATAGAGATACCTAATCAACTATCTACACAAGAATATCAATTAAGATCAAAGTCTAAGATGAATTCTTGTGGAAAACTTACAAACATGATTTTAATAGATATGAGTTATACTCAATCGTGTTTTAAGTTTTCTATCGAATCTGGATTTGATCAGTAATTCTTGAATTGCCTTATATCAGAAGAGAAAGTCCTTAGAATAGACAAGAAATACAAGGATAAAAAATTAAAGATACAAGTTACGAAACTATATGTTTTTTTAAAGATATGTTGTACTTGTGCTTCACGAATCCTAAGCGAAGTCTTTCAAAGTCGTAGTTTAGATCACGAAGATCCTAGGTATTTGAAGAACAAACTTTGCAACAAGATACATAAGCGTGTAGGGATTGAGTTTTTTGTGTTGCTGATGTCTCCAATTTATAATATTCGATCAAGGATGAGTTTCTTAAGATGTAAACAATGAATTTCTTGCAATCCAATTATGTTCTCGATTGATAAATCTAAGTCGTTTCCTTAGATACAGAAATATGTTTCTTTAGTTAGAGTTAGACTTGTAATTATGTTCTTTGCATAGTTTGAAGTTATAAATAATTGTTTAGCTCAAGTAAATTCTATAAAAAGAATTACTACCAAAGATAACTTCAAACAATCAATTGAAAAGAACTAGACTTTCCAAGCAAAAGAATTGTCTAAGAAATAACATTTCGTAAGCGTGTGAAAAGTTCTCCTTGAAAATCAAATAAGAATGAATGATCCCAAAACCAATAGAGTATTCGGTTTTCCTGTTAAGATTTTAGGTTCATTTTGAACTCAAAGAATGGATCCGTGAACTTATAAGAGAGAAAAATAGAATTTATAAGCTAGTAGGTTCACGAACTCAAATGGAAAAATGCATCTGGAACATTATAGGCCGTTGGGTTCGCGAGCTCAAATGCGAAAAAACATCAGGAACATAAAAGTTCCTTTAGGTTCGCAAACTCAAATAGTAGGTTCACGAACTCAAATATTCTAAAGTTCACATAGTAGATTTCTACACTAGGTTTGCTTAGTCACCTTTTTAGGTTCGTAAACTCAAGTGATAAAAATTCTCAGCAGAAATCTCTCCACAATACGTTCCCGAACTCACCCTTTTAGAGTCGCATAATTAAATGACTTATGAGCCTTTTATTGAGTTCTTCAACTTAAGTGAAGGAAAATAATTAGTGTTAAACTACTACAAAACTTTACAAACCCAAGAATAAATTTGCTAGTCTTGAATTTTCTTTAAAACACTTGTTCTTTCTCTCAAGGTTAATTCCGAGTTCTCGACAAGCAAGAGCTTGGAGTTGAAACATTACTGGACTTAACAAAAGCTAATCCGTGTTAAAATCTTCTTTGAATATGATCATTTACTAAAGTCATCGACTTTTTCCACGATAGATATGTAGATAGATGGAAACAAATTTGAAAACAAAGACCAATCTTCGTTACTAACCTCGATGAAGTTTTTCAAATTGATGTCTCGGTGTGATCTTTAATTCTTCATTCTTCGTAAGTAACTTAGAAAATCCTAAGACTCTACTACCTAATCTATCTCAAACCGAAGCTGATTTTAGTAGACTAAATCAAGAAATAGTTTTGGAATTTTAATTTGACAATATAATTGATATATCAAGGTATATAGGTTCAACCGAGCATTCGTTCTTACTTCCGCATATAATTTTTATAGAATTAACACCCAATCTATTAGAGATGATTTTGATATCTAAATGTCATATTTTTTACCGCATATGAAAACTTTCACGAATAAAGATATTATGAAAACTTTAGTATAAAGACATTTCTTGATCTATGATTGAAGATGATCTTATGGTTGAGCATCCATCTATAGAGTTAAAGGCTTTTCATGAGTAGAAAATGAAAAAGACGGTGATTAAAGCAAAAAATAACATTGCTTTAAAGATATGTCGACGGTTTGCGAAATCATCTGGTCATTTAATTGTCTCTCTTAGTCATCTGACTCATCACGTTCACATTAAATAACAGTCCAGGTCATTAATCAGACATTAGTTTTGGTCTTTGAAAGATTGTGAGATGTGTCATGTGTGTGCTCTTTAATGATGACTCTACACCTCCCTAATGAATCTGGCTGATGACGTGCACGCATACCATACACCATAGTTTTGGTACCAACCTATGCCGGTGACCACCACGATATTAATTGTTCAATTGACATCTCTATCTTCCACTATATTTAAACGCAAGCGCACGGCATTTGTATTCACTTTTTTTAATCAATGATATGCATTGTTTTTATAAGGCTTCGTTTTATATCCCGTTTCTTAAAAATTAAGTTATTTGTTTTAAAATTTCGCTGCATAAAAATTGGATTATTTTAGCGAACAAGAAAATAATTTTAATACGACGTTGTTATTCATCTCCTTATTCTCTACCTCTGTATTTACCTTCCTAGAATTTAAACCCTGTATCTGGATGATGAATTTTACCTGAATTTGCACTTGAACCTGAACCTAAATATGGATTTTAGATTGCAGGGAGGTGAACAAGGAGGTGAATATCATTTTTCGTTTCTAAAACTATAATTTTTATTGATTATTATTAGTATATGAAATATATATATAATTTGATAGTCATGTTTCTATTTGATACGTAGGTGTTTTGAAATGCTTTCTAACGATACAAAGTTTATAAATATCCATGACATAGCTTAAGAGATACGTCATTTCTAAATTTTACTATTTTATTATCTTAAAGATATAGTTGGAAAAAAATATCTAAAAATATCTCTCTATCCTCATTGTCTTAAGAATTGTGTAAACTTGAAATAACTCAACTTTTAAAAAACAAAGGAAGTATAATTTGTTTGAAACTGAAAATATAGCGTAACGTAAAATTTAATTAAAGTAATTTGCGAGTTTCTTATTATTTGATATATTTCCTCTTAAAAGTTATCATGTAAATGATTTTTTTGTATTAATAAATTGGCTAGTTTAATATCAAAAAATAAGAAAAAAATATCATTTTACTCCTTATTTTTAAGTATTTTATAGGAATTCTTTTATTTGCTGAATAAAAATTATATATAATGACTTTGAAGTGTAATATAGTATAGTATATTTGGTGTCAAAACAACTAAAAATACAATATATATTGGTGAAATTTTACCTAATACTTTCTTGACCTATGAAATTCAATGCCCTTAAAAATATATACTCCCTCTGTCATAATTTAATTTTTATATTAGGGTTTTACTTTTGTTCTAATTTCTTTATTATAATTTATATTTTTTTCATTTTTTTCACTAATTTATCTATAATTTGGAATCAGTCCCTCATTTAGAGAATTATATAAATTCAACTTTCTAAACACTATTCTTAAAATATTTCTTATATATTCTTAAAAAAAATTTGAGCCATTTTTCTCTCTCTACTACAACTAAAATAAATTGGGAACTAAAAACTACTCCCTCCGTTTGACTTTAGATGATAATTTGAGAGTTTTCACGCAGATTAAGAAATGAAGAGAGATATGAAAATTTTCTATCTATATCCTTGAAAAAAGTCTTCAAACATTAATTGCTATTAGTGCATTTATAAATAAACTTATAGTTTCAAGATAAAATATTAGGATATTGTTAGTAATTTCTTGGAAAAATATAAAAACCATAAAATAATGTGGAACAAAAAAATAACCCTAACATATCATCTAAAATGGAACAGAGAGAGTATGACTCTTAAAACTAAAAAAATAAATATTAATTTAGAATATTCTAGAAAAAAGATATTCTCTATTTATTTACTAATATTTTTATAAAATACTAATATAACAACTAAATTAGTATGAAGTGAATATTAAGTTAATGTCTTTATAGTAGAAATATAATGTTATAGAGTACCAATTAAGAACTGAACTGTCTTTTTTAACCAATATTTAGTGTTTTTGTTTATTGTCAACCTTACAAAAGGAGTGGATGAATTTTTTTTCAACATTTTCTTCTTTGTTTTCTTTCCTCGAAATAGTGCAGTATAGTTGCAAAAGTCGTATAAAACATCCATACGAAAAGTTTATGCAACAAAAAGGATTGTGGCCGTGCCTTCCGATCCGAATCCCGGCTATTGGAGTCCATGGAGTTTGAATTGGTCTTTTGAAATATCATTGTTCAGAATCATAATTGGATTAACCAAGCACACCTCTTATCGACTAATTAAATAGGTCAATAATTTACTATTTATTTTTCTTTTTCTTGGTTGAAAATGACCTAACGAATCTTCAAAAACACAAGTAATCGTCAAACATTATTCTATATGGAAAATGTAAATTTGGTTTTCCTTCCCGTACAAACCTAGTCGTTTCAAAATGTTAATGTTGAAATCCATGAAGAAAAAAAGAAAAAGAAATAGTAGAAAATAATGGACTTGAAAATGAGATTACTAAAGAGTTAAAAATATCTTTATTTTAAATTTTTGGATATTAAAAGTTAAAAGTTAAGGGAGTGTCGGAGTGTACATATTTGAATAACAAAGTGGCAATTACTCAGTAGCCACTAAATGTGATGACTTTTATCATAAATATGGAAGATGGCTTACCTTGCAGTTCACAGTTCTGTGCCTAACTTGTTAGGCGAAATTCGGACAAACCCCATAATTCATAGAAGGAATTAATATTGAGTAACGGTGCAAAATATTGCCCACGTTTTTACAAATATTGAGATCTTACTATGGAACAAAATAACAATGGAATTGACTTTCCTTCTGGTTATTCATAAACGAACTCAGGAGGGCCAATTTTATTTGGTTAGTGGATACGAGGGGCCAACCCGGGTTTAAGCCTCAGTTAGCTCCTCTAGGTCTGTCCCTGTGGCTTACTAATTTTGTTCTCGTAATGTGATTTATGCCAATAATACCACACACAACACTCCAACATCATACTTTAGTTAAAGATGTTGCATACAGTCATATAATAAAATGTTACTTCTTCTATTTTTAAAAAATTGTTATTATCATTTTTACTTCTTTTATTTTAAAAAAATATTATTATCATTTTTACAAAAATAGAGGGAGTATTTTTTATCGTATAAATTTTGATTATAGATATCACCATTCAATAATTTTACTACAGTGACATCAACTGTGATGAAATGGTTAAAAGTATATTCATTCATTCAGAAAACAGTTGAATAATCAAGGGATGCATGGGTTAAAATTAAAAGGCACGTTGAGGACATGGCTCCTTTTTCAATATAATAATGTCGACTTTTCTTCTATATAACAAATCTCATTCCTTTCATTTCTCCAACTATCAATTTTTCTGTCATCTTCTCTCCCCATAAATATTAGCTTCCCATGCTCCGTCTCATCTCTTTTTTTTTCACGATCAAGTCGTATTGATATTACAGAAACAAGTTATATCGATTCATTCAACTCAGATCCATTGATCCGTCGAGGATTAATTAGGAAAAACACCACCGGCCGGTCGATATCATCAAGTATGTGGAAGCTTAAGGTGGCTCATAGCGAAGGTCCATTTAGTAAATGGCTGTTTAGTACTAATAATTTCGTCGGAAGGCAAACTTGGGAGTTCGATCCTGAGGCTGGTACTCACGAAGAACGAGCTGAAGTCGAAAAAGCTCGTAATGAGTTTTACAGAAACCGTTTCGACGTTAAGCCTTGCGGGGATGTTCTTTTGCGTCTGCAGGTACAAGATAGTACTATAAAATCTATGCACCTACACTATCTCTAGCTAGTTTCATTGTAAATATCGGTCATATCATCATTATCTTCGTTCTTTCCTATTCTAGTACAAACTCAGCTATGAATATACATACCCTGCCGCCGTACGTGCATGGTACATATAATCTAACACATGTCCATGGTCAGATATGATCTCCCCGGTATTTTGTGTCCAAACAGCTTCTTCCCCACCAAAACTGATATAAAAGACCAAGGTGTGATTCGTGTGATTCTAAAAGTTGTTGCCCCAGTGTTTGCAGTTGCACCTTAGTTTAAACCACTAAATAGTGACAACTGGCAGCTCAACAGATGGTCATTTTAAAAGCACTATCTAATGGCAAACACTGATTTTTTTTTTACTTTTAGTACATAGGACAAGGTCCTAGAACTACATCTACATACTTTAACCTAGGATTTAAATTGTGTTTGCACCCTTAGTTTAAACTACTGGATAGTGACAGCTCGCAACTCAACAGATGGTCATTCTCCATCAAAAAAAAGAAACATTGTCATTTTAAAAGCACTATCTGATGGCAAATAGTGATTGCCCACACTATATAGCCATTGCCATTGCTGTTCAAATTGTAGGAACAAACTCATTTAGTTCCAAGCTCTGTTTTAGGGCCATATATTTCCATATTTAAGATCATATATTAGTCCCAAAAAAAGTCGTAATGAAGAAAAGGAAAATAACCTTTATACCCAAATATTTTATATGCATATAATAATATACTTCCTTCATTCCTTATAAATTGATATATTTTAAGTCTATAAAATTTTTCAAGGCAAGGAAAAAATGTGTAAATCATTAATGTTCTTTCCATTTTAAGTTTACATAATTCACGTTATTTATTTTGAATAACCAATTCATAGAAAGCTAAATTTTAAAATAAAAAGGCTCAATTTTTAAGGAACAAAGGGAGTATTGTTTTTTTCCCCTAGGTTTTAATAGATAATTTGATAAGTTGTTAAATTTGATAATCTTTTCATTAAGATCCTGATGAAAATATGGTATGAAACTATATACTTCTTCCGTCCCATAAAAAATGAGATTTTTTATATTTGTATAATTTTTAAATAAACCATGAGAGAGAATGATTTTTTAATATGTTATCCCTATCTACTCTTTTATGTTAAAACTATAAGATGACATATTCCATAAATTAAATGATGAATATTTGAAAATATTATACTACTTTTTTTTTTAAAAGACCTATATAATAAATATAAACATGACTATTAAATTTTTTTGGTTATTTTCTCTCGTCTTAAATTACAAGTGAATATAAATATCGCGGTCCAAAAATCGAAAGTGGGTGTCCAAAATAGATATTTAGTGGGTACTTTCCTTTGGGGTTGTTAATGGGCTGATGGGCTTTATGACACTTTTCTTCTCATTTTTTAGTTCTTTCTGGTTTACAGCAATTAAGAAACAATAAAGGCGAATTCGATTTAACCATACCACCAGTGAAGTTAAGTGACAACGAAGAAGTAACCTATGAGGCAACCAAAACTACATTAAAGAGAGCAGTTCAATTCTTTTCAGCGATACAATTGGCTGATGGACATTGGGGTGCTGATATTGGTGGTCCACTGTATTTCATGCCACCTTTGGTGAGTTTATTATTTGATGATGCTAGTCACCTATTTGAGCATTGCCGTGAAACGAAAAAAGAATAATAATGACGCTTTTTTCATAAAATCAAGGTTTTTGCGTTGTATATCACGGGAACTCTACATACTATGTTATCGGCCGAACATATAAAGGAGACCCTGCGTTACATGTATTGTCATCAGGTATGTGTCTGTGAATCAAACTCCTCGTGATTCTTTGTGATTTATACTATGTTGTCATCTGACTTGAATGTTTGTTTCGTTTTGGTATTTGTAGAATGAAGATGGAGGCTTTGGGTTTCATATTGAGGGTCATAGTACTATGTTCGGTACTGCTCTGAACTACATTTGCATGCGAATGTTAGGATTAGGGCCTGAGGATGGTCTTGACAACGCTTGTTCAAGAGCAAGAGAATGGATTCTTGATCACGGCGGTGTAACATTGATACCATCATGGGGAAAGACATGGCTTTCGGTATGTCAAATTAAATAGCTAATGAATCTTTTTCTTAGTGAATAATAATTCACTGAGAGGTTAGCTCAATATGTGTAAATTAATGGATGCAGATACTTGGTGTGTATGAGTGGGAAGGTTGCAACCCAATGCCCCCGGAATTTTGGCTTCTTCCTTCGACATTGCCTATGCATCCTGGTTGGAACTAGACCCTATTCTTAATTTTGTCTTCAATTTGTATAGGAAGCTACGAATGTTGGGAATTCGGCGACCCCAGATTGAATGAGTTAACATTGTTCCTCGTATCTGACATTTATGTTTTCGCAAATGCAGCAAAGATGTGGTGTTATTGTCGATTGGTTTACATGCCAATGTCTTATTTATATGGGAAGAGGTTTGTTGGTCCAATTACGGATCTCATATTGTCGTTAAGAGAAGAGCTTCATGTTCAACATTACGATGAAATACAATGGAACAGAACACGTCATCAGTGCGCTAAGGTTTGTTGTCGTTAAGTTTTTCAAATTAAAATGTAAAAGTGTTTAATAAGTTTTTTGCATACAGTATATGTTAAGCTAATTAACAACATAAATATGTTTATGTTGTATTGCAGGAGGATCTCTACTATCCGCATCCTTTAGTCCAGAATATGATATGGGATTCTCTGTACCACTTAAGTGAACCACTACTAACAAGGTGGCCTGGTTCTATATTAAGAGAAAGAGCTTTAGAAGTTACGATGAAGCACATTCATTATGAGGATGAGAATAGCCGTTACATTACAATTGGTTGTGTAGAGAAGGTATGAATTCTTGCCTGTTGTAATTACAAAGACGGAAATACTCGATACGTTTTGAGCTCGTACATAGTTGTTTTTTTTTTTGAATCAACAGGCATTATGTATGCTTGCTTGTTGGGTGGAAGATCCAAATTCTGAGGCATTCAAAAAACATCTGGCAAGGGTTCCTGACTACTTGTGGGTTGCCGAAGATGGGCTTCGCATGCAGAGCTTTGGAAGTCAAATGTGGGACACTGGTTTTGGAGTTCAAGCCCTTCTAGCTAGTGATCTTACTGACGAACTCGGTTCTACCCTTAAGAAAGGACATGAATTCATAAAGGCTTCACAGGTTAAAGATAACCCTTCCGGAGACTTCAAAAGCATGTACCGTCACAATTCTAAAGGTTCGTGGACTTTCTCGGATCAAGATCATGGGTGGCAAGTTTCAGACTGTACTGCAGAAGGACTGATTGTAAGTACCTAATTGGAAAGTTTAAACCAGACATGTGCTCATGTATATTCATTGCGATCTATATGATTCTCATGACTAATGAAAATTTATTATGTTTAACAGGGTTGTCTATTGTTCTCACAAATGTCACCTGAGATTGTTGGTGAAAAAATGGCGAACGAGCGGCTGTATGATTCTGTTGAAATCCTTCTCTCCCTGCAGGTAAGCACATCATTAGACTCTTATTTTGATGTTTAATTACTTTCTTTGTTTTACTCATTTACTTGACAAGTCAAATTGGTGTTAATCATTAGAGGAAGCTTTTCGTTTCTAATTTTTATTGATTATGTTTGGGTTATAGGGTCCAAAAGGTGGCTTAGCAGCATGGGAGCCGGCAACGTCACATGAGTGGTTGGAGGTTCTTAATCCAACTGAGTTCTTTCAGGACATTGTTGTTGAGCATGAGTAAGAATACTGATCTTAGTTAACTTCTCGGTTTACATTTTTCTTAGTTGTGTACTTAGCCGAATGGTGTTGTTTCTTTACAGATACGTGGAGTGCACTGCATCGGCAATTCAAGCTCTTGTGGTATTTATGAAGTTACATCCTGGACATCGCAAGAAAGAAATTGAAACTTTTATTGCAAAGGCAGTTCGTTACCTTGAAGATCAACAACATGCTGATGGTTCATGGTATGGCAACTGGGGAATATGTTTTATCTATGGGACATGGTTTGCACTACGTGGTTTAGCAGCTGCTGGAAAGAACTACTACAATAGTCCTACCGTCCGTAAAGCTTGTGAATTTCTGTTATTGACACAAAGAGAATCCGGAGGTTGGGGCGAAAGTTATCTTTCCTGCCCAAAGAAGGTAATTTTTTCGAGCAAAAAACTTGTGAGTTCATCACTCAAGGACAACGATGTGAATAACATTCTTGCTTTCCTATCTTTCCGTTTGGTAAATTAACATGTTCATTACTTACTGAAACAGGAATTTATTCCTCTAGAGGACAACAAAACCAACTTGGTGCATACGGCATGGGCGTTAATGGGTCTTATTCACGGTGGTCAGGTAATAGTCCATCTTAAACATGTTTACTTTGTTTAGAAATTCGGCATCGAGTTGTGTTATAGGAAGCTTAATTTACTTACGATTCTGTAAAATTGATTTCATTCTGTCTGTTGTAAAATAGGCCCAAAGGGAGCCAACACCTCTGCATCGTGCGGCAAAGGTTTTGATCAATAACCAAATGGAAAACGGAGATTTCCCACAACAGGTAAATTATACAAAATCAAAAACTAGATATTACAGGACAACAAACCACACACAATATGGAATTTTCTCTAATGCTTCCCCTTTAACTTACACAAATGGATTGTTTGCAGGAAATTACTGGAGTGTTTATGAAGAACTGTATGTTACACTACGCGGCATTTAGAAACATTTTCCCATTATGGGCACTTGGAGAATATCATCGGAAAGTCCCAATCCCATCCCAGAAACTCTTAAATTAAGTTAGCGATTTCATATACGTAAAGTATTAGAATGCCAAATTTTAAGAAATATAATAAGAATTGTCCTAGTTTCATTCTAATGAATGGATTCTCAAGTGTAAAAGTCATTGTAAACGGGACGTGTGCATACATATATCGATATCAATGTTTCTACAAATACCTTTCTAACATAATTTTGTGCCCGTTATCTATGTTGTGTGAGGCGCCAAGCCCTTTGCCTCACGCCTTTAGCGCCTAGGCAGGCCTAAGGCGCCCGAGACGACCAGAAAAAAAGAAAAAACAAAATAAAAAAGGTAGTAGCTCTCGCCTTTGACGCCTCACTGGTGAGGCGCTAATTTCATACCTCAGGCGCCTTTGGTGCCTTGACGAGCGCCTCGGGCACTTTTGGTGCCTTGGCGAGCGCCTCAGACACCTTTAACAACGTAGCCTGTTATCACTAAAAAGATGCAGAAAATAGTGAAACTCAGAAATGTAGCTTCATTGGAATTGGATCGAAACCAAGCACTAGGATCCCTTGTCTCGAAAGTACAAACAATCTGGGGTATGAGATGCTCTACACAGAGCCTAAATTCGCTTAGCTTTAGAGGGTACAAAGCAAACTCAGCCTTACTTTCAATTTGTAAACCCATTCATTTCCCATATTGTCTCCAGGGTTGGTCGGATGAAATCCAGGGACAACTCTACCATGGCCTATTTTGAGTCCACTGCTGCTGTATCTTTTTTTGATCAATCAAAAGGAAATTCATTAAAGAGTGAAAGTACTTAAGAGGGGTACCTCAACCCAGTGAATACAACCGGAAGTCGGAAAAAGAGATAACCAAAAAGAAATTGCGACCCTAAGCGACTAGCTACAAAATTATGGAGGACGAAATAGAGAGTCCCATAAGGCTATAACCACATTTGCCGTTAGACCTAGCATTCTTGTATTTGCTTCAGCCCAAAAAAACGCTTGAAATTTCGCGTTTCTAATGAGACTTCCCAAGGTTTTCTTTTTGTTTTGGAAGACCCTTGCGTTTCGTTCCTTCCATATACACCACCAAATAGAGACCGGGACGTTTCTCCAAATTCTATTGAGTCTTTTGTCTCCCCAATTAGAATTCCAAGACTTCACGTTTTGAGTGATATTAGAAGTATAATTCCTATGTCCCCTAAAGCCTTCTACAAAGTACTCCCATATTCGACGTATCCTCCAACAATCATAGAATAAGTGTGCGCTAGTCTCATCATTTTCATCACAAAAGCAACATATACTAGAAACTTCTATTCCCCTTCTTAGAAGTTTATCCTTCGTCATTATCCTATCATGAGAGAGTAACCAAAGAAAGAAGTTGATTTTGCAAGGGTAGTCCCGGCTCCAAACAATCTTGGAAGAGTAATTTGGGTCATCTTGCTCTTCTTCACTCCTATTACCATCCTTGACCGTGTAATGGCCATGCACCTTTCCAACCCAAATTCGGCTATCCGCAACACCTTCTTGAATGTGGAGGGATGTGAGAAGATTGGAGATGGTTGAAACTTCACGAGAGATGGGAAGAGAGTACCTTCTTCGAGACATAAACTTCCATCGTATACTTTCGCCTACCACTTCATACATACGAGCCACCACAAATTCCTTGGTTCTTGAGGCTTCATAAGCCAAAGAAAATGTAACACATAATCTTCCTTCGCCAAGCCAAGAGTCTTCCCAAAATCTAGTTTCCTTTCCTTCGCCAATTTTGAATCTAATACCTTTTTTGAAGTCGTCAAGCTCTTTGAAAATATTGAACCAAAGACTACGTCCTTTTGATCCCTTGGGTTGGAGAGTTTCCCAACCGGTGGAAGTTTCGCCGAATTTTTCCACTATGATTTTCCTCCGTAATGCGTCTTTCTCTATTCCAACCCGCCACCACCACCATTTTTTTAGCAAAGCCGAGTTCGTTTGCTTTGTTCTTCTTATACCAAGACCACCTTTTCTCTTCGGTTTTGCAACCAAGTTCCAACCAACATTGTGAATTTTTTTATTAATTTCATCATCATCCCACAAAAAATTCCTCACAACTTTATCTAGCTTCTTAGAAATGGAGCAAGGGGCAAGAAAGAGAGAGAGGTAGTAGATAGGTAAACTCGCTAGGACACTCTTAATGAGGGTTAACTTAACTCCTCTTGTTATTGTTTTTCCGTTCCAAGAAGTAATTCTTTTTGCACAAGCTTCAAGAATTTTTTCCCACTTTTGGGTGCCTCCTACCTTATCCCCCAAAGGAAGACCAAGGTAGATACTAGGGAAGTTTCCATATTTGCATCCCAACATGTTTGCATAATTTTCGGCTCCCTCTTCGACCGTAATTCCGTACAAACTACTCTTGGAGAAATTAATCTTCAAGCCCGAAGTTAGTTCAAAGCAAAGGAGAAGGTAACAAAGGGCATCGACTTGTTCATCCTTAGCATCTAGGAATATTATAGTGTCATCGGAAAATTGCAAATGATTTATTTTTGTTCCCCCCTCCTTGACCGAAAACCCCGATATTTGATCAATTTCTTGTGCTTTTCTCAACATGCAACTTAAGACTTCGCCGACAATTGTAAAGAGAAAAGGAGATAGTGGATCTCCTTGTCGAAGCCCCTTTTCGCTACCAAAATAACCGTAGGGAGAACCATTAACAAGAACCGAAAACTTTGAGAAAGTTAAGCAATTTCTAATCCAAGCCCTCAAAACACCTCCAAACCCCATTTTGAAAATGACTTCATTTAAAAAATTCCAATTTACATTATCAAAAGCCTTCTCAAAATCAAGCTTGCAAACCAACCCCGGAATATTTTGTCTAAGTCTAGAATCAACGCATTCGTTTGCTATTAAAACTCCATCAAGAATTTGTCTTCCCTTAATAAAACTAGATTGAGAAGGAGATATTAAAGAAGGAAGGAATACCTTTAGACGCTCCGCCGATACTTTTGAAATAATTTAGTATACACTCCCAATGAGGCTAATTGGTCGGAAGTCTTTTACTTCTTCTACATCCGCTTCTTAGGAATGAGGGCAATAAAATTATTTTCAAAGACGAATGAAGAACATTGTGGCTATGAAATTCCTTAAAAATCTTCATCAAGTCTTCTTTGAGGAAGTCCCAACAAAGAATGAAAAACTTCAGGGGGTAACCATCCGGTCCCGGAGCGCGATCAATTCCCAACCCTTGAATGGCATTCTTCACTTCCTCTTCACTAAAAGCTCTCTCCAACTAAATACAAGCATTCTCGTCAATACGTTTTAGGCACATATTTTTGATCCTCGGGAGATTGTTTGAGATTTCCTTGAAAGCGGAATCAAAGTGATTTACGATTCCCATATTAATTGCTTCTTTATTTCCGGTCCAAATCCCATTGATTTTAAGGTTGTTGATGTTGTTACGATCTCTACGACCCTTTACCATACGATGAAAGTGTTTGGTGTTTCGATCTCCGTCTCTAAGGTATCTAATTCTAGATTTTTGTCTCAACATAATACTTTGCCGACGATGAGCCAAATCGAAATTCACTTTTGCCGTCACAAGCATGTCTTCTTCTTCAACGGAAAGACCCCTACCATCATCAAGATCATCTAGTTCTTTTAGCTTGGTGAGCGCCGTGTCAAAATCCCTATCGATACACCCGAACACTTCTTTATTCCACACTTTCAACTTCTCCTTCAGAGCGTTTAGCTTCTTAACAAAGCAATCGCCGGCCGAACCTACAAAAGAAAAGGAATCCCACCAATCTTTCATTAGGGGAATAAGGTTAGTGCCCTCAAGCCATGCTAATTGGAACTGAAAGGGGAGAGCGCCCCAATCCGAGACCAACGTCCATAACTCGATAGGATAGTTGTCCGAAAAAGGTCTTGCGAGTCTCTTGAAAGCAAGATTTGGAAAATGATCCTCCCATTCCGAAGTGAAAAGAAAACGATCTAAATTGCTATTCTTGTTTGGCGGTCTACCCCAAGTGTACTTTGAGCCGGAGAGAGGTAAATCCACAGGATCAAGATCGATACAAAGGTCGTTGAAAAGTCTCATAGAGGTGTAGACTCTACTACACCCTCTTCGTTCCTCCATAAATCTAATCTCGTTGAAATCTCCACCGAAACATAGAGGTAATCCATCCCAATAACCAAATAAAGTAGCTAACTCCATACGATACCTTCTCTCTAGCATTGCAAGGTCCGTAGACCCCGATTAGAACCCATCGAAAATTATCTTCCAAGCTACGACATTGTATACTTAAGGAAAAAGAGCCTTCAAGAGAATTTTCCACTTCGATCATATCCGAGTTCCAAATCAACAAGATTCCTCCCGATCTTCCAAGAGAGGGGAGTGCCACCCATTTACACGAAAATGAACCCCAACATTGCCGCACAATATCATCGTTACAAAAACTAAGCTTTGCTTCTTGAATCATAAGAATTGAAGGCTTCCATCTTTTCACAAGCTTTTTTAATTTGGAGCGCTTATCCGGTGCTCCAAGCCCGTTAACATTCCAAGAAATGATCTTAAACATCATAACTAAAAAGAAAAATCCCCAAGAACAAGAAAGAAAACTGACGCCACAAACGCTAATTTGAAGCGCTATCTCCCGTGTCCAAATCATCTTTGAATGCATACGCATGAGATAAAATGGAATTTGACACAAAATTAATTTCTTTACTGGAAAATTCAATCCCCGAATATTTACCGGCTTTTTTGAGTTTATCAAAGAGGAGATTGAATTTCTCGTGCAAAGATTCAATCCACTGCTGCTGTATCAACACCAGTTTTGTTACCAAAAAAAGAAAATGGTAGGAACCCTCATGATTAGGGATGTACATGGCCGGTTTCGGTTCGGTTTTGCGCCAAACCAAAACCGAAACCGGCAAGGTCGGTTTTCCTAATAATTTTCCATAACCGTTCCGTTTGTCGTCGGTTCGGTTTTAGTCGGTTTTCTCTCGGTTTTGGTTTTTTCCAACGGGTTTCGGTTAACCGGTTGATTCTGTCAGTTTCGTGGAACTGACAATGAAAAATTCAAAAAAAAATAAAAAAAAAATCATTCTTCATTAAACCATCCAAACACATAAAACTTCAGCAATAGAATACAAACACATAAAATTTCAGTCATGGTGCAATTAAAGCTATTTTCTTCTCTGTCAACTTTCACAAGGCAAAAAAGTAGAAATACTATGCATATTACAGTTGATAACTACTGACATGGGTTTTGGTTATGTTTATGAAATTTCTGTTCCCAAAGAATGACATACAATCAGAGTCAGAATTACACTAAATGGTAAAAAAGTAGAAATATTATGTAATTTCAGAGTCAGAATTACACTAAATGTTAAACAAAAACCAAACAAATACATACAATCAGACTACGCTACAACAATTTGTCTTTATTTTTAAACTATGCCATAATATTACTTGAAACAACCTCTACCCAGAATCTAAATCTTACTGTTACTGGAGTTGATTGGGAATCTATATCTTCCATCTCTATAGCAGGTACCACTTGAAAGTTGAAACCTCTCCTTCACTTGAGCTTTGAGGAAAGCCTGCACAAAACCAACTTTAATCAGAAGAGGAACAATACTACTTGAAATGACACCCTTGTTCATTAATCTCTGTACAAAGAAGTTCCATGGTGCCAAACTGCCAATATACAATGTTACATCAGAACATGACTTACTGTTACATCAGACTTACCAATATATCAAGTCAAGTATAATAAAGAACTAAAACAGGTTCAGTAATTATACATGTTTAGAACTTACAACATCCACAAACTC
This sequence comes from Papaver californicum, assembly GCA_023531435.1. Taxonomy (NCBI): domain Eukaryota; kingdom Viridiplantae; phylum Streptophyta; class Magnoliopsida; order Ranunculales; family Papaveraceae; genus Papaver; species Papaver californicum. The sequence continues at coordinate 192,080 of JAJJMC010018315.1, read as the reverse complement.
AAATTCATATAAGGATTCGACTATTTTAGTTCTTAAAAAAGCAGTCTAAGTAAAGAAATAAAGAACATCAGACTTACCAAGGTTAACAGAATTCAACTGTTTTAGTTCTTAAGAAAGCAGTCTAAGTACCCTAACATCATACCTGTGATAAAGATGAACATAAAGATATAATGAAATCCAAAAATCTTAATAAAACCCCAATATTCAACAAAAGCATGAAACCTAAACTCAAGAAAAAAAATAAAACAACTATTCTAACATCATAGATTCATACCTGAACAGTGAACAGAAAACTAAACACGTTAGAATAGTTGACTAACAAAAATCAAATAGAAGTTGGGATTAAAAAGAAACCCAGAACTTGGGATTAGAAGTTGGGATTCATACCTGAACAGTGAACAATTGACTAACAAAAATCAAAACTCAAGAAACCCAGAAAACTAAACACGTTAACTAATAAAAATGGAAGATTAAAAAGATCCCAACAAATTTCCCCAAATTAGTGAAACCCTTAGTTTCAACTTATGAAAATGCAAGAAAAATGGAAGATTAAGAAGAGCATAGAATAGAAATGCATACCTAATTTAAGTAATTATCACCATTTCTTCCAGACACTCATTGATTTTGATCATAAACTTATATAAAAAAATTTGATCAATAACTTTGTTTTTGTTACTGATCTTTCGATGGCGCTATTACTCCTAGAGGCAGCAGAGGATGAAGAAGAAAAACGAGAAGGTGGTGGATGTGATGCTGAACGAGAAGGTGGTGGCTGTGATGGTGGACGAGAGGGAGAAGAAGAAGAGAACTTGGAGAAAGAGACTGGAGGCGGAGAGGCTGCTGCTCAAAAAACCAGAAGAGAATTAGGTTTAGAAAGTTAGGGTGGGCTTATATATCAAGGGTATTGAAGGGTCTAGATTAGATCTATCAAAATCTAGATGAACGGCTCTAATTAGTCGGTTTTCCATGGTATAACGGTTCGGTTTTTGGCCAAACCAAAACCGAAACCGTGACTACCGGTTTCTACTTTTTTTTCCATAACCGTTCCATTAGTAAACGGTTCGGTTCGGTTTTGGTCCATTCGGTTCGGTTTTGGCAAGTTTCCGTGAAAAACCGTTACCGTGTTCAACCCTACTCATAATTAATTTCCACATAAAATGAATCAATCTATTTCACATGTATAAAACAACATTAGTTGTAAATGCAAGTCTGGAGCAATTTCAATATAGAATTCAAACATATCTTGGACAGCAGTAGGATTGATACCATTTTGAATCCTGGCTTCAAAATAAGCAAAGCGGGAGGAAATAAATTGCAACTATTCGCCTTAATTTGTTGGATTCTTTGTTAAAGAAAATTGAAGGTTTATTGGAGGTAGACAACCGAGGCAAGTGGAAACCAATTCAAAATATAATATTATATGTAAAATCTTGGTTAGTTTAATTAAAATTATTATATTTATCTCAAAAATTTATAAAATTATCAAATAGACAAATATCTAAAATTACTAACTTAGTTTGAATGCTTGACTCATCAAGGCACGACACGACTATTTACGTGCTATGT
>JAJJMC010018315.1:141072-185514 GCA_023531435.1 Papaver californicum | reverse complement strand
GTGCCGCACGGAGTAAAGTCGAGGCGAAGGACCGACCCCGTGACAGGAAGCTGCTCAATTTTTGGATGATAAGGCCAAGTCCTATTCACCTTGTCAAATTGGTTAGAGGCCTCCTGCGGGATGATTAACAAAGCAGAAGGAAATGAGCACGCAATGTCAATAAACGAATTCTCTCATTATTCGTTATTTCCGGGTCTTTTCATTGCATTCACACTAAAATGAAAGCACTTTTCATTCTTATACTAAAAGAAAACAACTGTATTTGTCCGAACGAACTCAACCCAACTAACGAAAGAAAGAACTCCACTAATTAGACTTGGTAATGAATCTCTGTCCTAAAAAGACTTATAGTCATTACACGTGTCCCTATACATAAAGAAGAAAACATAATCCACAAAAGGGCGGTGCGGAATTGAGTTTCTCGTCCGGTGGATCTGATCTAAAGTTAGGGGGAAATACATACCAAAAGGTTCTAAGAAGGAAGACGGATGATTAATTTGTCTGTTTTACCGGCTTCATTCTCTTGACTCGTAGGAGCTTTGGGGATACCTTCCAAGCTACATTGTACCCTGCTATGAACCGTACGAGCACGTCCTCTGTCACCCCCACCGCGCTTACGGCTCTATACCCCAACCCAACTTGCTCTGGCTATGAGCTCGAATTTCCCGTTGTTCCTCAGTAGCTCAGTGGTAGAGCGGTCGGTTGTTAACTGATTGGTCGTAGGTTCGAGTGGATGTTTGCTTATCCCTAGTCAAAAGCTCTAATGGCTAGTGTGACTTGCCTGAGAGTTTAGAGCAGGGGATCGACTGATGGGTGGAGATTCGACCTAGCCGAGATTCTTGATCGCTCCGCTTGTCCCACAAGGCAGGGAGAGCGCCTTCTCACCTTTTTATAGGTTAGTGTAAGATCTTGGTAACCAATTGCAAAAGAGGAGCGAAGGGCCTGGTAAGACAGGTGTATAGAATCCATCCCTGGAAATGGTGATCACTACTAATGAATCGAGCCAAGCAATCTATCAATCGAGAAACGAAGGGAAAGACGGGCTAGGTACTCCATCGCGGGTAAGAAGGAACTGAAATGCTGGATCAGACAGTGTATCCTAAGTACTACATGAAATCAAAGATTTTATAAGGTTTAGTCTTATCATGTTTCACAATTAAACTTTCACATCCAGTCACGTCACCTTGAATCAAAATCATATTCTTATCATGATTCAAGATGGAATCAACTTAGCGCCCAATCGTTTGGCGCAGAAGATTTTCCACTGTTAGATTATAGTATTTTAAAAAAAATTGATGGTTAATAATAGAGGCGCCTTATGGTTGGACGCAAATAAATAACCATTAAATTTGAATTTCCAAACCTGGAATCCAATGAATCAGCTTTGTTGCGCCAAATGGCTTGGCGCAAAAAGTAAAATTTATAGCGCCAAACCCGCCACAGAGATGATTCTAGATAACATTCAAGCAAATCTTTGGAGGTAATTTAGAAATTAGACTTTAGGCAACGTTTTTTGCTATGAAAATTGAATCTTACTACTCCATAAGACTAAGCCTAATGCGATATTAATGTTACAAGGTAAATATTATAACACCAAAAAAGCATTAGAAAAGTGGCGTTATAATTAGTGTTACAATAATTTTTTCAACAGTAAAAACTGTTATATTAAAGATTTATTAATCAACGTACGTTGGAGAAAATACTCCAACGGTTATCTAGTCAGCACAAAATTAATCTGCTAACATGTTATTGTAACGGATAACCGTTACTCCTTCATATCATAATAGTTAGCCTGTAACAGTTTGGAGTATAGTTACTGTAACGGTGTCTATGTATGTAACGGTAGAATTTCATGTCAATTATCCCTCTTTGTAACCTCTTTATCAACAATTAATAAATATTGTTTAGTTGATTGTAACAGTTCGACGTAACAGTTAATGTAACAACGACTTTTGTGTAACAATTGACTTTCTGCCAGTTGTCCTTTTTTTAAAAAGTTTTAGCAACGACAAACAGACGTTGTTTAGTTGATTGTAACAGTTTGGCTGTAACCGCTACCATAACAATATATTTTGTAACAACTGACGTGTAACGGTTGTCGTTTGCCACATGTCAATCAGCTGTAACATGTGTTGTAACGCCTTAAAACGTTGAGGATTGATTGTAACACTAAGGAATTTGCCAGGTTTCGATAATTACTAACAAATTTTATAACGTTGATTCGATGTTAATAAAAAAATAAAGTTTTTTATTAAAATAACTTTATTATGTGTTACAACTAAGCTCCTATATTTAAACCCTGCAATGTAATTCATTTCTGAACCTGCAATGCAATTCATTTTCGAACCTGCATTGCATTTCATTTCTGAACCTGCAATGCTGAATCTAAAACCCATAATACATTCTCATTTTAGCAACATAAGTAATTCATTCATTCATTCATTAATTCTGAAATCCATACAACGACCAATTGAACCAAGATTTGTTTCATCATTCATTCACATACCTAAGTATATATAAATGTAGTTTTTATACTGAAAGAACTTCTTAAGGAAAAAAACATACATGGTTCCCTATGTTATAAGCAAATAACAAGGTTGTGTTTCCAGAAGTTTCTAATATATATAAGCAAGTGTTGTTCTGCATTATACCTTAGCCTTAGAAAAGTTGTTCATCCGCCAAAAGAAGTCGTCCATTTACATCAGAGTATCCTTAACCACCTCTTGGCTTCAGCTATTGCCGTCAATTCCAGTATCCTGAAAAACAACAAGGATGGTAGTAAGAACAAACCTTGTAGTAGATTTAATAAACTCATATTTTTACTACAAGCAAAAGTAACAATCAAAATCACAGCATATGGAAAGTAGTGAACTTTAGTAAAATATATACCTCTCGAAAATAAATTGTGGTTATGTTGATTCACGTCGCATCTTGGATCGGATGTGATACTTGTGCAAATAATGAAACAAAAAATCAAATTAGGAACAACTTTCGTACGAGAGATAAAGACTTTCGTACAAGACACAAAGATTCATTCAGTAGTTTGGGAAATTCATTTACATGTTCATTGTCATTCTGGAATTCATACATTCTCATTGTTGTATATCAACATTTATTCATTCTGGATCTCATCTAATAGCCATTCAGTATCAATAACTTTAACATTGACAACCTAAATATCAAAAGTTTATACTTGACAGAATTGTCATTGACAATTTACATACATGGTTCATATGAAAAAGAATGAACATATGTAGTAAGAGTATACCCACCAATAGAATTAGAGAGGAGAATGTGTTATTTCTCGCTTGTGCTACTTCTGCAGCTTTGTAGAACCAATACTGTCAATGTATTGCTGCACATCCACATCAACATTCTCTATCAAGGTCCTGCAACTCTATACAAGGGAAGGGATGGACTTAATTTAAGAAACTTGATCTTAGTTACAAGTCCTATAAGTCATCTTCATGATCTTAGGAATAAAATCATTTCAAGCAACTTCATTATTTAATAAGTATGAATTTATTCCAGATATTGAACATACTTGCAGGAACAATAACTTAATGTTTTCTTGTTCTTCTGCACTTCAGATGGTACTACGACATTAGCATATCTCGGGCTTCAAGTCTTCCCAACAATGATTCCTCAGAAAACAAAAAGAGAATGGTAGTAAGTGAGTATATCCATCAACAGAACGATAGTGACATTTCTCTATCAAGGTCTTGCAATGCTATGCAAGAGAAGGGATGAACTTAATTCAAGAAACTTGATCTTGGTTACAAGTTCATTCTCTCTCTTGTACAACTTTGAAAGGCTAACATTGTCTCACTAATGTTACTTCTGCACCTGTCATACTAGCAAACACATATCGGTGAAATGAATGCCAATTGAATAAGTACACGAAAGAATTTGAAGATATCATATATAATAGGTAATAAAACAAACCTGAGATTCAAAGAACTTGCAAAATATCTTCAGAGTATGTAATCTCCAGCTTTAGGTGTTCGCATCCATGAAACCTCGCAAAAAAAAACACAATGGTAGTAAGAATCAACTAAGCTTACAGTAATGATTATCATTCAAATGCAAAGCAGTTGAGAAGAGATCATAATATGTAACACAAGTAACAAACCTGATATTAACAAGTTGACCTGCAGCAGCCCATGATCATGGGAACTTAATAAATGAGTGAAACACAACTAATAAACTTATGCATACTAATCATGTCTATCAAATTTCCAGAAAACAGATAAAATGATAAAAACTAGCCCTCTTACCTATTCCTTTACTCGGGCTAGGGACCAGCATTTTAAATGGCGGAGTTAAAAAGAGGTGGAAAAATAAAATACAAGTGAACAAAAAACATGCATATATAGTTATATATAAATTATGTAAACATAAAGTAGTACAACCCGATACACTCGCAAAAGTGTATATCCAAGAAAACTTGTTCAATGATAGATAATTGAACTGAACTTTTCTGGGTACACTCTAGCTAGACAATGACGGATCAAAAGAACTCCCCAAAATATAAGCAGAAGAATGTGTATAAAATTCCATAAGGAAAGCTGCAAAAAAACTAAGTTTCAAACCGCCTAATCTCCATTTTGAGAACCAACAACCTATAAAGAAAATATTCAAAACCATAGATGTTTCTTGCAATAACCTATTGAAAGAGATACTAGCACTAATCTGTGGAACAAAACAAATTAACCTTAGATACCCTAATATATGGGTTGTAATTAATCTGTTGATAGAGATTAACACCCAAATCATATGTAACCATAAACCTTAAATGTAAAGGAGTAATCTATTGAAAGAGATTACATCCAAACAAACCTTAAATGTAAGGCAGTAAACAAATAACAACCAAAGTTCATTACCTTGAACCCAAGTTGAAAACCTAAGTTTGGTTGTAATCTATGGAAAGAGATAACAAACAAATAACAATAATTGCAAAACAGTAAACAACAATTATATAAGTAAATGTTGAACATAACAAACTATTGAAAGCGAAAGAAAACTGATAGGTGCTTAATTTTACATGTTTTTAGTGTCATTTTCATTCTTGCTTTAGCTATAATTCTTGCATATTACTTTTTATTATGTTTGCTTTCTAACTTATGTCATATATTAGGTGAATCATCCGAAATCAATACAAATGGTGTTAAAGAGAGCTCAGAAGAGGAAAGGAGTTCATTCCGGGAGGAAAAAGAGAATTTATAGGATGGAAACACAACTTTAAAAAAATAGTTCCAGGAAGATTTATGGTTGGGAAAGTATCCCAAGACCTAACCGTAAAACAAGTGACTTTTGAAGACAAATTCCAGGAATATTTACGATTGTGTTGGACCTAACCGTAAATTTACATGAAGAGTTATAAGGATTTTGTTTTTTTTTTACAGAATTTAAATACGAATCCAACCCAAAAAGAATGAGGTCAATCGGACATCGTATGAGGGAGTTATGACCGAAACGTTGAAATACAAAAATGTGTCCAGGAATAATTACGGTTGGGATTACTGGACTCGGACCCAACCGTAAGTCTGAGGATGTTGGTGAGATTTTTATGTCAGAATTTCGGTTGGGTTGGACCCAATCGTGACTAAGGTATCTTGGCACGTGTGATGGCTTCTAAAATAAGGAAAACACGGTACACTCTACATTTAGTGGATACTATATAAGGAGGCATCCAAGACATTAAGAAGACACCTTTTTACACTTGAAAACAAGAAGGGGAACAAGGAGTTAGGGCTTGGAGTTGCGATTGATCATCACGATTTCTAGGGTTTGCTTTATTTGCTTTCTTCTATAGTTTCCATGGATTTTGAGAAATCCATGATAAGCTAAACCTTTCATATTGATTAAGGATGTGGTTGGATATCATAAACATGTTGCTTGATTAATACATTAGTTTTGTTATCTTGATCAAATCATCATCGTTCTTGTTCTACGGATTACTATCGCCATGTATGATTGTTTGAATGTTTGTTTAGAAGCGCTACTAAATAACCATGAATGCATATCTATTTCTAGACTAGGGTTTTGATATATGAAATTGTTGATGAACCTTTTCATATGTAACATATTGTGATTACCAATTGTATTCAAAACCTTTGTGTGATTACATTTAGAAGCTTGACCTATGCTAAATAGATTGCTTGCAATATATCTATTACATTGATTAGCCTAATTCATAGAACTTAAAGCTCTTGAGGGATTAAAACTGATAGCACGTTGCATTAGGTTGTTCTTTGAGTAGTATTTACATATTCATCGTTATGATATGTGATGACATGAGGAATTTACCGGAGTATGCTCTCGATGGGATGCTCTGGGGCTCTTGATAATAATAATTAAGTGAAAACTTTATTTATTAGTTAAAATGTATGTCTTATGATTGAAGATGAACCCTTAACCATTACTCTCAACCTATTGATTCTCTTCACTCATTCTTGCTAGCATATTTAATATAACTACTTTGGTCTTAAAAACACAAAATCCCCCAGTTTACTTAAGTTTTCAAATAAGAATAACAACCCATATCTCCATGTGGATCGAATCTGTTCTTATAACTATACTCTTATTTATAATTGTGAAGTGAAAGAACTTGAAATAATTTTACTTGGCTGAAAACCGACCATAAACCCAGCAGTGAACTAAAATGAAAAACCCAAATTCTGGTTGAAATCTATTGAAGGAGATTACAACCAGGATAGGTCTAATATAAAGTAATAAGAACAACCTTTAAAGAAAAACTTCATAACCATGAACTTATGTTGAAACCCTCAGTTTGGTTGTAGTCTATGGAAAGAGATAACAACCAAATAACAATAATTGCAAAGTAGTAAACAACAATGTAAATGTAAATATAGACCAAAACAAACTATTGGAAGAGAAAGCAAACCCAGAAGTGAACTAACATAAAAAAAAAAACAAATTCTGGTTGAAATCTATTGAAGGAGATTACAACCAGGGTAGGGCTAGTTTTAAAGTAATAAGAACAACCTATGAAGAAAAACTTCGTAACCATGAACTTATGTTGAAACAATAAGTTTGATTGTAATCTATAGAAAGAGATAACAACCAGATAAAAACCTATTTTGAAATAACTATTTAAAAGTAAAGCTACATAGATTACCTCTGTAGAATGAATGAGGTACAAAGATAGATGCGAGGTAAGAAGTATGAAAGAAGAAAGTGGTATGAGTCAAGATGGTGATGGAAGATTATGAGAACGCAGGAAAAGAGATTGAGTTCTTCATCTCACTCTGTTTATAGAGAAGGATGAAAGTTGAAATCATTTTTATAATTTGAGAAGAGGGAAATATAATTTGAGAGGGAATTAGAAAAGGTTTCTCAAATTTGAGAGGGAACCGAAATCAAAAAGATGTATCAGAGTGGGGTTTGAGAGGGAACGAAATTTGAGATACAAAATTGAGACCTAACTTTTTCGGACAAGAGAGAAGAGTTCAATAATAGAGGAAATATTTTCTTTTGTCTCAAAATATTTGGATCATCTGCGGGGGATCGAGGTGATATGTTGTGGATAAATTTGGTTAAGTAAAGCTAAATTTTTGGACAAATATATAAGTGGCAAAAAATAAATTCACGAAGCCAACATTTTTCAGATATCTAAATCTACCAATGAACCACAAAATCTGTTTTTGTTACATATTCCATTAACCAGAATGTACACCTGAGGTCTATTTCTAGTAATGGGGACCGAAGTATGCCTCGTGTTGTTCCCGATCATACGTGATCCATATATCGATATGTAAATCTACCAATGAGCCACAAAATCCGCTTTTGCTACATATTCCATTAACCAGAATGTACACATGAAGTCTATTTATTAGCAATGGGAACCGAATTATACCTCGTGTCGTTCCCGATCATACGGGATCCATATATTAGATATCTAAATCTACCAATGAACCACAAAGTCGGCTTCAGTTACATATTCCATTAACCGGAATATACTCCTGAGGTATATTTATAGCAATGGTATAATTATAGTGCCTCGTGGCATTCCCGATCATTCGGGATCCATATATCGGATATCTAAATCTACCAATGAACCATAAAATCTGCTTTTGTTAGATATTCCATTAACCGGAATGTACACATGAGGTATATTTATAACAATGGGAACCGGAGTATGCCTCGCGTCGTTCCCGATCATACGGGATCCATATATCAGATATCTAAATCTACCAATGAACCCCAAATTCTGCTTTTGTTACATATTCCATTAACCGAAATGTACAACTGAGGTCAATTTCTAGCAATGGGGACTGGAGTATGCATCGTGTCGTTCCTGATCATTCATAATCCATATATTGGATATTTAAATCTACCAATGCACCACAAAATCTGCTTTTGTTACATATTCTATTAACCGGAATGTACACCTGAGGTATATTTCTAGCAATGGGGACCGGAGTATGCCTCATGTTAATCCCGATCATTCGGGTTCCATATATCGGATTTCTAATCTACGAATGAACCACATATTCTTCTTTGGTTACATATTCCATTAACCGGAATGTACACATGAGGTCTATTTCTAGCAATGGTATAATTAGTATGCCTCGTGTCTTCTCGATCATACGAGATCCATATATCGGATATCTAAATCTACCAATGAACCAATCTGCTTTTGTTATATATTCCATTAACCGGAATGTACACTTGATGTCTGTTTCTAGCAATGGGGACCAGAGTGTGCCTCGTAAAGTTCCCGATCACTCAGAATCCATATATCGGATATCTAAATCTATCGATGAACCACAAAATCTTCATTTGTTACATATTCCATTAACCGGAATGTACACCTGAGGTATATTTCTAGCTATGCTATGATTGGTATGCCTCGTGTCGTTCCCGATCATACGAGATCCATATATCGGATATCTAAATCTACTAATGAACCACAAAGTATGCTTCTGTTACGTATTCCATTAACCAGAATGTACACCTGAGGGATATTTTTAGCTATGGGGACCTGAGTGTACCTCGTGTCGTTCTCGATCATATGCGATCCATATTTTGGATATCTAAATCTACCAATGAACCACAAAATCTACCGTTACCGGACCTGTGAATCAAATATTATGGGACTGTGTAAATAACCAGATTACCCTTACCGGAAATGTGAAGCAAACATTCATGCGACTGTAAAAATGACCAGGTTACCCTTAATGGAACTGTGAAGCAAAAATTCATACGACTGTGAAACTGACCAGATTATCTTTACCAGAACTGTGAAACAAATATTCTGGGACTGTGCAAAAATGACCATATTATCCTTATCGGAAACTGTGAAGCAAACATTCACGCGACTGTAAAAAAGACATTATAATATATAAATTAAAGAGGACGAACACACACACATATATGTATATATATATATATATATATATATTTGTTTTACACAGCACACACACAACGTGTGTAATTTAAAGTGTATGTTATAGAAAAACAGAAAAACAGGCATCAAAAAGTTTGAAAAAGTATACTATGGCCAAATTGTTTAATTTGTTAACCATATACCAGAAGGTGCCAAAATTATACCTCTAAAGTATCACCAACAAGTATACTGAAATATATACCCCTAAAAAGTTAAATTGAACAGATCCATGTTATTCCTTATCATCATCATCTTCCTCATCCTCATCTTCATCATCTTCACTTTCCTCCTCTGAATCATATTCATCATCTACCACGGCTTGAGCATATTTCTTATCCCGTGGTTTAACATGCCCCATCGTAAAGTAACGCCAAAGGTCTTCTTCTGCTTCTTCATCCAAATCACTCTTCACGAGCTGCTCTACCTCCACATATGGTGAATAGGGCTCTGGTACATGTTGAAAAGGTTCCCAATCTGGTTCAGGTTCTGATTCGGCATCATAGGACAAAATAGTACCCTCGGGAGGAGTTTACGACATACTCGCCTAAAGTAACGCCTGTGCACGACGAAACTGCTCATATTTGAACCTTTCAAACTCCTCCGCCCCTGTAGCATCTTCATTAGCCTTTCTATGGCGTAATGCTTCATTCTCTTTAAACTTGAGAACTATCTCATGGGTAATCACGACGTCGTTCACACGTTTCTGAAGATTTTTTAATTGTTCAGAGTACATGATCTCAATGAGCCTATAAGAATCGGTCAGAGGATCCCTAGATCTGCTTACCTCTAGTTCATCATCCGAAGAATAGGCCTTAGGCTTTTTTCCTCTCATGTCTCTCTCTCTCACATATGAGGAATCAGGATTGCGGATCCTCCTCGACACCATATAGCAATGAATTTTGTATATGGATGCAAAACAATTAGTTTGGTGTTAAACATAGCCAAATAGATTGCAAGAGAGACAACAACTACAATAATCACAAAACATTTCTGTAAAATGCATTTGACTTTGATAAACAACAACAATCTTTATTTTCATTTCATATATATAGCAGTATAATAAAAAATGTTGCTGGAAAACAATGAAAAAAAAAACCACCAACATGTTCATTCAAAAACACATCAAACACTAGAAACAACAACATCAACAATCTGCATTTCCATTCAAAAACAGATCAAACCCTAGAAATAATTTCTTTTAACAACAAAACAAAACTTAAATCAAACACATCTACATAGTAGAATAATGTAATTCAAACAGAACCTCTATCATGATTTAACTTAATTTGTTAATCAACCACACACTACCAATGGAAACAGAGTGTTCACACTACATAGTGTAAAAACAGAGTAGCAATTTTCTTTTAACATAATACACTAACTGCTATTACACTTGTTTGCATTCTCTTTGTAACAAAGAAAAATGATCATTAAAAAATGATCTATTTTTTATGCAAACATGCAGAGGAAGATGATCAGAAGAACGTAACTTAAAAGAATACATAATACTAACCCATACATGTGTAAAAAAAGATGGAAGATTATGGTTTACTCAAATCCTCAGAAGCAATAAAAATGGTTTTGTTGTTGTTTTCCCACTTTCTCTAGCCTCTTGTCTCTTGGAGTTCTACCTGGTTTTGCGTCTGAGAATATTAAATATAAAAAAATATTCCAAAGAAGATAATTTTGTTGGGAAAAGTGAGTGGTTTTTTGGCAGTGATAATAGAAGATGGTGGAAAGAACATCTTGTTAATTACGGGCGGCTAAAAAGTAGGGTGGAAACAATAAAGTCAAAAATATGAGAGCTAAATTAAACAGGGGTCTGTAAGCAAATAAATGTAAAAATGAGGGTGATATAAACAACAAATTGTTATTACAGAATCCAGAGTCAAACAAAGGGAAAATCCGGAAACAACTGAAAGGCTTTAAAAACAAACATGAAAGCAACATTTAAGCAACAAAAATTAAACTGAAAAACACAGACCTTGCAGGTCCAAAGACAAATCCATTTTTTGCAATTGGAATCTGCATATATTCAAAACAACATTAATGTTATGAAGAGAATTTTGTACCTATTAATTATCAAGACCAACATTCTGATCAAATGCAAATGTATGCAAAAGCAAAAAAAAGAAACTTACTGATCACATATTGGAGATTTTTCATTACTTTGGTGTAGGGCAACGCTTTTGCTTCAGAAATTTAGCTAGATGTGGTTGCCAAGATATCTTGAAAAATATCGCCACCTGGTTTCGCTGGATCATCCACGTCTGCACTTATCCTTTCTAGGAATGAATAACAACCCGCCAATTTGGATGTTTCAAATACCTGGAGTAGAAAACTTGGATAGCCTCTTCAGCAACAATCATGGCTCGTTTGAAATATCAGTGCATCTTTTCAATCTTAAAAAATTTACTAAAGGAAAATCTGAATCCCGACACACTTTTATTCCATTCTCTACCCTTACCCAATCACAGTAGAAGACAGTTTCTTTAAATGTACCATAGTTCAACTCTAGGATTTTTTCTGATCACCCCATACCACCGGGTTAGGTTAGTAACATGTCTTTTATCCCTTTTCAAGCTCCTATAATTGGTCGATACAACCACGGTGACACCACTGTCCTGGGTCTTAACCTTTTCCTCAAGAGGTTTGGAACAAAAAATAAATCCATTCATAGAGTATTTTTTATATTCTTTCTGAGACACCATACCTCTGACGTAACGCCACAAATCTGTATCCATTTTGTATTCTGATCTAAGTCGTGAAAGCGAAAAGAAATCAACACATCAACATACTGCATAATCCTTACGCTAACAAACAGTAGCAATAACGTAAACCTTTTCATACAACCAACTAAGAAACTCAATTTGTATCTGGACTTCCTCAATCGCAACCTCAGAAGTTGAATGGTTCTCGCAAGAATCCCTACGTTTAGCATATATACTATTAAAATCAAAAATATAATTAATATAAACCCATTGTCCATATACAAACAAAACACAGCCAACCAATACCTGTAATAATCATCGAGACCCTCCGGATTATGCCGAAAAAATTACCCACCGACGTATCTGCATCAATTGAGTAGGGCTCACATCAACTGGATTATCATCAATCATGGAACCCACATCGCTGAATCCATGTTCTTCCTTTAAAAAGGTCTCCAAACTTGCTTTGTGACCTCATTGATTTGCATTTTTCATGTGCTCCATGGCAAATCTAACACAATCAACCATTTCAACCGATTTCGTAATTGATCCTTCAGTATATCTATTGTTATTTGGGATATTTTTGTACTCTTCATTACCTTGATTCAGTATGTACATGTAAATTTCAGTACAAAAACAAAATAGTAATAATTAAAAAAGGAAAAAATGGTAAAATGGAAATTCACCTTTCGAATGGGTACATCCATCGATACCTAACAGGTCTATAAATTAAGGCTTTATCAGCCAAATGAACCATGTTGTGCACGCTTATATAAAAAAATCCAGCTAGGAAATACTTTTACGAGCACACACATTGCCTCTGCAATCATCCACTTAGCCTTTTTAAGATAATCTCTGCTAATGACCATCGAGCACAACAATCTAAAATACAAACTGACTTGTTGAAGTGCAGTACGCAAGTACTTTTCTCCTGGAAAGGCATGGTGAAGAAAAACATGTAATAAGTACCCCATATTCATGTGATAGTCATGTGATTTCAAGCTACTCAAATTCAATTGCTCCATATTTATATTGTTGCTCATATTCGACGAAAAGCCCATAGGAAATTTCAGATCTTTTAGAATCTGACAAATATCATTTTTCTCTTCTTTGCTCAAACAGAACACCGGAACCATCTCTACCCCTTTCTTAGTTTTATTCTCTTTCCACTCTCCACAGTGTAGGTTATTGTCCTTCAACTTTTCATGATTATTCCATACAACAATATCCTAATTATCCTTATCAAAGATAGTGTAAATAATGTGTTCCATGATGTTCTTTTCCGTGTGCATCACGCCGACACAATGTCGTATGGTCAAGGCAGAATATGACTCAAGTTCCCAAAGAATAGACTTCTTATAGAAAGCACTTGTGATAAGCTCAGAATCACCATCCTCTTCATCAGACTGATATCTCTTTCGTTTAACTGTCTTGTGGGTCAGTAACTTACTAGGTGTGTAATGAACATTGACCAACTTCTTAAGCGGCGACTCTCCTGTTAGTCTCGACGGTGCACTTCTATGATCCTCTTTCTCTAATCCGAAGGGAGTACAATACCTAAATGGGTGCTTTTGCTTCAGGAAAATACGATAGTGTACACAATCTTGCTGCCGTAACCTAGATGAGTAATTCGAGTCTGGTCTGCGCATCAAATACACGCACAATAGCCATGAGTAGTACATCCACTTAAAATACCTTGAGAAGGAAAATCATGAATCCCAAACATCATAGTTGCTTTCAGTATAAAATACTCCCTTTTCAAAGAATCAAAAGCTAGTACCCCTGGGTTCCAAAGAACTTTCGGCGATTTGACCAGTGGCCTCATAAAAACATCAATGTCTCGACCCGGTGACTTACGCCCAGGTATCAACAGAGTCATGATCTGGAATTCATACTTCATACACATAGAAGGTGGAAGATTATAAATTACAAGGATCATAGGCCAACAACTCCAACTTAAAGTCTGTTGACCATGAGGATTAAACCAATTCGTTGATATTCCAAGCCAAATATTTCTACGTTCCAAGGAAAACAACGGAAACTTCCTTTTCATTATCGTCAATTGAGATGAATTGATGCGTGTCGTGGGCGAAATCAAATTAGTGATATTATTTCTACTCAATTAAAGAATAATATAATGGAAGTCAAGTTCGTCCCCACAAGGAGCGATGTGTTCTAGTTGTCAAACGTCACAAAGGGGGGTTTGTTTTAGGTTGAAAATAACTAATAAAGCAATTAAAAGTTATTAAGATGCAAGCAATGGAAATAAATATGATCGATGAATCCTTCTTCGTTACTAAAAAACCATTGAATTAGTATAATCATCTATTATTCATTCACCAAATATTATCACCAACCGTAGAATAATAAGTACGCTTAGCTATCCCCAATACTCCTTATATCATCGGATAACAGGTACGCTTAGTCAATGAATTCTATTCCGCTGATCCACCTTGAGGTTCGCTTACAAGATGTAACTCAATTGAATGCTTTAAGATTTGTGAATTTAGGTTTGATTCTAGTAGTTAAACTCAGTACGCTCGGTCCACTTTCTAGTGTTGTTTCTACACGCGATTCCTCCACAAAATCCTTCTGTAAGGTCTCACGTTCTCTACTTAACTAAGATGTTACGATACAATTGAGGATACCCAACTCTTACTATTTTATATTAATTAACAAATCAGTTTAGTTGGCCACCTAAACAATCTATCAATCAAGCATAAACATTCATATTAGTAAAAACAACAATAATCATGTGAAGAACTTCAAAATAGATTCATATATAATAACTCAAATGATGTATAGAACTTAGAATTCATCTTCAATCAATTAGGTTTTTAGCTACTCATGTATGTAGAAGCATCCATGTTATACATATAAGAAAGCAGATAATTATTTTTTACAATAATGGAATCGCTCTGAAACCCTAGCTTTCTCCTCTTGTGTTGTTCTCTCCTCCAAGACTTGCAAAGTAATGTAAAGTGTCTCTTCTTCATGTCTTGGGAGTCTTCTTATATAGTGCTCTTGATATCTAGGGCTTAGAATCCTTCCGGACCCATGTTTTTCCCAAAATATAATCAAAAACATATAAAAAACGTCCAAGAACAGTGTCAAGTTCGGCTACTAATGTGTATGGAATACTTGTCGAACCTGACAACCTATTTTTGCTCCATATGAGTGTCAGGTTCGGCTACTAATGGAATTTGATTTAGTGGCAGAACTTCTCTCTGTAGATTCATCGAAAAACTTGATTTTCATCTCCAGGTTCGGCTACTATTGGTCATATGGATTTCCGACAGAACCTCTCTCTGTAGACTCAAATATTTTAAACTTGTTTTGCCCATAACTTCTTCATCCGATGTCGGAATAACCTCATTCTTTTTGCGTTGGCTTTGTATTTTGATTCTCTACAAGATAGAGGTGAAGAATTATGGGTCTGGATAACTTAAAAGTGGTCTTCATTTGTAGACTCTATTTCCTTAGTACTTTTGTAGCAATTTCCTTGATTTCAGATGATTCACCTAATATAAGACATAAGATAGAAAAAAACATAATAACAAGTAATATGAAAGAATTATAGCAAATATTAGTATGTATTTGACACTAAAATCATGTGAATTATGCACTTATCATGAATCGATTGGATGACGCATATAGTCAGATGAAACTTCCGCTTGATCGTGCCACAACATTTCTTTTGATATCTAAGGTAGAGAATACATTTTCTTTAGTTTTTAGTCTATAGGAAAGTATGTCAGCACTTTACAAGGTTAATTTGACACCACGAGACCATCTTTAGTAGATTTCACTTTAAACCTCGAAGTTTTGCATACCAGATACTCTTTTAAATCTGTATTCTCCTTGTAATACAGAATGCAATGATTTTCAAAAGCATGAATAAACTTCGATTTCATCCCCATATCCTTAAGCATTGACCTCATAGTATCTTAGTTTTTAGGAAAACTGTTAGGTTGCAGAAACCACTCTCTTAAAAAATCCAACAAACTGTTCACACAGTTACCAGAAACTTTATAAGTTTTCTTCAAATTATGCAGTTCTACAATAACAGAGAGGGTGGTGAGATTGTTTTCACATGCAGGGTATAACTTCTCTGTTGCTAACAATTTGTACTTATTATAATGCTTCTCGACATCTGGATCTTCTACAATGGGTCCTTCTCCAATTTGTGTTCCATTATGGTCATAATAAACACCAAAGGAAGATTCAATAAATCATTCAAATTCAAACCATCTGATTGCTTATCATACCTTTCTTCGTCTATGGACTTCTCCTTAGAACGACTATTTGAAGCACCGTCCGGTTTGTCACCATGTAAGTACCAGGTGGTGTATGTCTTGTCGACACCACTCTCATACCGATGGGTCCTAACCATCAAGAGTTCAAAACGTTTTCTATTTTCACACTTCCTATTTTGGCAAACACACGATTTTATAGAATAACTATTTACCATCTGACTTATTTTTTTTGTTACGACTACGTGGAAGATTTTCATCCAGTGAGGTCTTTGTCTAATATCTTACTTACTTTAAAGAAAGCAAGGGAGAAACCAAGTGATGAATTTAATTTTGACTTTGGGTCCATTCGGACTGTCAGATGGTCTAACCAAAAAATCAAGGCCGTTGAAGTTTAAGAAAACTTCGGCCGTCGGATAATTTTTTGTGTGAACTTTAATCATTACCGTCAGAAGTTAGGAACGTTTATATTTGTTGCAAAGTAGTGGCCAACAGAAACCGCCACAAAACTTAAGAACAAAATATTCGTCTTTAATGACATCTTTATCTCTTCCAACTATTGACACATTTTTTTACAATTCCACGTGGATTAAGAATGTATATATATGTTCCAAATTTTGTGTCACAAACAAACCATTGCTGAAAACATTTAAAACAGTAACATCCATTTGAAGTTGTGATAAAAAATCTGCCCCCTACAAATCCTTAGGTGGTTGGGGAAAACTCGATGCGCGAAGCACGTGTAGGCCCCTTGTAAGAAAATGAGGGCTTTTAGTTGCACTTGGCGGTCTTTGTCTTGGTTGCCTTTTGGATACCATTGTATAATACACCAGTAATACCTACTCTTTTTCTTGCATAATACGGGCCATACATAGTGATTGACTCCCATTTTTAAGAATCGAACTCTTTATTTTCTCTAATCTCCTCTGCATATAGGGCCGAGGTTGAATTTTAATATTGCAAATGGCTGTTGGATTAACAGTAGAAATGCTCCAGCTGATTAGGTCTGCCCAAGAAAAATTGAGCCCAGCTATGCCATATCAAAAATAGTTACCACTTGGAGACCACATCTCCCACCCTCCTCTCCTCACAAGATCCTAAACTGATGATGCATTACAAACAGAAGTTACAGAATACACTAATTGCTGAGTTAGCTTAGACCCAGCATTAAATTACTATTTGAACCCATGAAAAATGGTCGAACGGTACTATACTTGCATGACTCGGTATTTTTGTCTTGAAATTTTAGGTTATGTCATTTCACTTGGTTTCTATATAAACAACAACCATTAGAGTTGTAGTTTCATACCATCATCAACACAGAAGTAGAAGCACTTCTAGTGACCAGCTTCAATATTTAACTATACATAATTTGTTGTTTAACCTTTTGGTCATTCATGGGACCTATGCTAATGGTTTCTTTGTTACTAATTCCTTCTTTAGTTCTACTTACTAGTCTTTATTTCATCTTCATATTGTCTTCAAATAAATCTCAATTATCAGCAGATGCTGATCCTTCTAGCTACCCGCCGGGCAAAACAGGATGGCCTGTTTTTGGCGAAACTATAGAATTTCTTAACACCGCTCGTAAAGGTGTTCCGGAAAATTTTATACGAGAAAGAATGAAGAAATATTCAAAAGATATCTTTAGAACTTCATTACTTGGTGAATCTGTTGCTGTTCTATGTGGTCCAGCTGGTAACAAATTTTTGTTTTCGAACGAAAATAAACTTGTCGTTGTATGGTGGCCTAAAACCGTCGAGAAAATCTTCCCTTCTCCAAGTAACATCTCGGGTCAAGCCGAAGCCAAGAAAATGCGTAAATTACTTCCCCAATTTCTTAAACCGGAAGCTTTACATAGGTATACACATATTACTGAATCTTTCATGGATAAGATTTCGACTATTGGCTTCATGCATATAATGGATGCACATAAGAATTTTTATATGCTAACGTTATTTCTATATGCGTTGGTACATGCAGGTATATCCCTATTATGGATAGAGTAGTGATGCAACACTTGGACAGGGAATGGGATAACAAGAAAGAAATAACCGTATTTCCTCTAGCCAAAAATTACACATTTGGTTTAGCTTGCCATTTATTTGTAAGCATCGATGATCCTGCTCGTATAGAAGAGCTAGGTAAACCCTTTGGAGACTTGGCAGCGGGACTTCTTTCATTTCCGATAGATTTACCGGGAACAGCTTTCAATATTGGGATTAAAGCATCCAAGTTTGTTAGGAATGAGTTAGTAAAGATTATCAAACAAAGAAAGATTGATTTGGAAGAAAAGAGAGCTATACCTATACAAGATATCTTGTCTTATATGTTGTTAGCAGTTGACGATGATGGGAATTTGATGGATGAATTAGACATTGCTAACAAGATTTTGGGGTTACTTATTGGTGGCCATGACACAGCTAGTGCTGCCATTACCTTCATTGTCAAGTATCTTGCGGAGCTCCCTTATGTTTATGACGAAGTTCGTAAAGGTAATCCATTTAATTATTGATTTAATGTCAACTATAGAAGATAAAAACATAAGCTTCAAAATACATCCCTCAGGCGAAGATCATGTACATTTTATTTAAACATACACTTAACATGTTGTTTGTTTTTCTGACTCATATGAATCTGACTTATTATATTTAAATTTAATTTATTACATCTGACATAAAAATTATTAAATAATAAAATCATAAATATATTAATTTTAAGGTCAGAGGTTCAAACGACACTCAAGATCAAAACCTTGTTTATTTGGATTTGATTTGGATCTGAATCTAACTTGGCGTCCGACACGATCTGAATTATCATATAATTTTTTTTTATTTTTTTGATGCCTAACTAAAAATATGATTCCACACATATATCTAACTCGGAAGTATTTAAGGTAGGTTTAATTTTATACCTGATTTTAGGGACACACGGCTAAGTGGATGTAAAATGTTTCTATAATTATAATATTTAATGAGTTTTAGTCAGAAATATAATGATGGAATTGAACTCAAAAAAACAAACAACTTGTAAAAGAAAAATAACAGGTGTCGCGTTAGAATTATAGTAAACCTTCCATAATTAACTAATCCGTGATATAATAATAATTTTATTAAAATAATATTTTTTATCTGATTTGGGTCTCCGTGCTAAATTAATAATCACGCTAAATATATAA
Source organism: Papaver californicum (assembly GCA_023531435.1). NCBI lineage: Eukaryota > Viridiplantae > Streptophyta > Magnoliopsida > Ranunculales > Papaveraceae > Papaver > Papaver californicum. The sequence goes on along the minus strand of JAJJMC010018315.1, from coordinate 165,960 downwards.
AAATATAGACTTTAAGTTTCTAATACAGACCAATTTATAAATAAAAATCATTATAAAAATATAACATTATAATATTTTATTAAAATATGAATCTAAAATTGTTTATTTCTTGTTCACATTTATATAACAACGGACTTCATCACTAAATTTTTGTAATCCCTTAAGAAATTTAAGGGTATTTTTTCATATTGTAGGAAAAAATTATTTAGTATCACAATTGGTAAAATTTATTCTTTAATTCATCTTTTTGGAAACTCGATATGATATAATTAAATATTTTATTTTACTTTTGAGATTAATATATATATTATTAGAATGTTTCAATATTTTAATAATTAATTGATAATTTAATATTTCAATCAATTATAGAATTAACAGTCCGCGGTTACTAATTAACCGAAATTTTACTTTTTTTATGAAGGAAAAAGGCAATGCCTCATAATTTCATTAATATGAAATTTTGGTTACATCATGATTAATTACATAAAAAACGAAAAAATACTATTAGCACTAAATTTATAAACTTCGAAACTTAAAGAAACGAAAAACGAAAATTGTACTAATATTTTACATTCCACTGAAGAAATTGACATCCTGATAATGGTTTCAAACCATTTTGTTTCATGATCTTTTAAATCTTGATCATTGACATCATATATGTCAGATGCTTCCATAGAAAAAAGTAATATGCCCAAATTGATATCACATCGTATAAATATCGGTTATAATTTCCTAATTAGATCGTCGTCTTTCAAAATATACTTGATAATAATGCAGCAGCACCACCAAATAATGCCATTAAGGCTATTAGATAATAAGTCTTGATAGCATATTTGAGTCATCAGACCAATCAGAAAACTAAAATAAAAACTTAAAACCTAAATCATAAAAATTGTAATACTAATTATACAAACCTAAATCTATTCGACAATACTAAATCCGAACAAATTTAGATTTGGGGTAGAAAAAAATTAAAGAAAAAAAGTTTAAGATAATTATTATCTAGGAAAAGCGGTTACGAAAAGTGAAAAGAGAGAGAAAATAAGTTTTTGGATCACGGGGCCATACTAATGGGCGTATAACTTACTATGAAATAGTTTTTGGAGGATCACTGGGTGATCTTATATGGTATATAGTTGTTTGCTTTACTATTTACATTCTTTTAGCAACACTTTAGATTTCTGGATATAGGCTATTGTTGGGCCCAAATCTTGTAAAATAATACTCCCTCCGTTTCTGGAAAAGTGTTACTATCATTTTTTCATTTTAGCCCAAAATAGACTAATTTGAAAAAGTGATAGTAACTCTTTTCCAGAAACGGAGGGAGTATATCACAGTCCACTGGGTGATTCTAGAAAGTCCTAAAATCGTTTGACCACCGGAATAAACTACTAATAATTTCGTCGTGTAAAGTGTAATGAGAATTAATGTCTTCATGATAAGTTTTTAAGTAATTATTAGTAATGAGTATGCTGCTTCCAAATAACAATTCAGTGATCTACTCATATCAGAACAAATGGAGATAGCAAGTTCGAAAGGCCCGGGAGAGTTGCTAAACTGGGATGATATACAAAAGATGAAGTACTCATGGAACGTTGCATGTGAAGTAATGAGATTAGCTCCACCTCTTCAAGGAGCTTTCAGGGAAGCCATTGGCAACATCAGCTATGGAGGATTTTCAGTCCCAAAGGGATGGAAGGTAATTACCACATTTTATATTCGCAAATGACAAGGACCCTAGTACCATGCAATAATAAACTTCGCATATCAGGCCCAAACTTATCGGGGAGAGTAAGATCCCATGCCCTATTTCGCTGTAGTTTCGGCGTTTCTATGGCGCAATTTATTTACTCCTGTTAATAGGAGGAAAATAATGGATTTGAGGAGAAAAAAAAATCCTCAAAATTGGGTCAATATTTGGTCAAAGAAAAACATAGTCAAATTAAATCTATATTTTTAAAATACCAATCCTACCTTTACTAAATTAGGGTTTTTAATCACTTGTCTCTTAAACACGTTTATCTTTTTCTTCTAAAACCCCGATTTTCTTTTATCAACAATCAGTTTCTTTTTTTTTTGTGGAAGTTCACCCAGTTATGATTGTCATCTTAATAAAATCTCAAATTCTTGATTTTTTCTAAATACCAACTCTTATCTTTACCTAATTCTTAATTTTAAATTCCTAATTCTTAACTTTTCCGGTATAAGCATAAATTAACAGTAAATCATGATTCCTGATTATGATTTACTTTTAATTGTATGAAAATGATTTGATTATTTTTATAAGCATATAAATAAAATCTATTATCAATTATCGGCACAAAAAATCTTTATACTAAAACAAACAAGCTTATGATTCTGTTTCATCAACGGTCGTCGTCTTTGTTAATAAGGATGAAAGATCATAAGCTTATATATAAAAAGGTTCATTAATTTGTTAATTATAAGAATCACAACAACAATAAAGTATAATGATGGTTTTGATGTCGATTAGGCGACTTACAAGCATTCAACGTTTTTAGGTTAGTGTTATTCTTCGCAGGGAAGAAGATACGTATTTAGGATTTTGTCGCTCTTAATTAAGTGATTTTGCTTAATCACAAGGATGTTTTAGACATTGTATCCTTTTTCTGAAAGTCAATCCCTCTCTTAAAAATCTAATTCCCTCCCCTTAATTCTTTCCTTCTCAAATCCGTTCTTTCCCTCCTATTTACAGGACTCAATTTGTTTCATTGCATTTTTAATGTTGAAAGTTACTTCTAAACTATTGACCGAGATACCAAACTCTCTATTATTAAAATAGAATAATAAATTTTAATCAACTGATTATCATTGATCAAAATAAAATGAAACTTATAAAAATAAAATTTAAAATGAAATATCGGTTTCTACGGTGTTTGGATTCTGGATATCATTTGTGAATTTTGAGTAGTTGTGTTGGAAATTTTGTTATCGATTCATCAAATATGATACAAATCATATTATCAGTTTACCAAAATCACCGATTTCAAATTAGGATTAGTAAATCACACTTCTTTACAATCCTTGTAAAGAAATTTTTTAAAACCAAAAATTAAAGAAGAGGAGAAGAAGAAGAATAATTGAACAAACAATTAAGCTAAATAAACTTACTTGGGCGTATTGAGGCAAGTAATCTCTTTACTTAAGACATTTAATGCCCTTCCCCTAGATGGTGATATAGGTTATGGCATATGTCTCCAGCATTCAACAATACCTTTAGTGTTCTTCAACAGCACTTCGATGAACGCCGAACAAAAATTAATGTAGCATAAACTGTCTTTTACACTCTGAAAAACTCTACGAAATTACCCAAGAATTTATGTGTTTAAAAGTCAACACAAAGATGAGTTTACAAAGATTTTGAAACAGTACTTTTGGCGACGATTTGCAACTGTTACAATTGTTGCTTTTCAAGGACATGACTGTTCGCAACAGTCACTTTGCAACAGTTTCTTGACAAACTGTCACCAATTCAAAGGGATGTGACTGTTCCCAACAGTCACTTTGCAACAGTTAATAAACTGTCACTAATTCAAATGGATTTGACTGTTTCCAACAATTATTTTCAACGGATAAAAACACAATTTCAAATAGTAGCAACTGTTCCTTAACAATTATTTGCAACGGTTATAAAACGTTGCCAATTTCAAACAGAAAAATTTGTCCATTAGATTCCATCTCTTGGATATGAATTAATTAGTACCGTTAGATCGTAACTAACCATATTAGATGTAATCTCGACCGTCCATTTGATTTCCCTTATGTTTCAAACTTAACACAATTGTCATTCATATTGGACATGGGCTTGGGTGGCTATTCCAAGCCCAATTTCCAACAATCCCCCACATGAATGAAAATTAACACACGGAAAAGCAAGATGCTTGACTCTAACCCTAAATTCTAATGCAGACTTTAGAGAGTTTGTGCGCGGAACATCGCTGCACAAGGATAGATGGCTATTGGCCTTGAATCTTCCTTAGCGAATATCTACCGGGATTACTGGTTGATTAGTGAATGTGAAGTCTTGAACTATTCAACCTTATGATGTAATCCATTTCAATAGATATCACAAAGCTTATTTCCTTACATATTTGGTTCTCGGTTGTGTACTTTTCATCCTTGAACGATACTGGAATTCTACGATTGCTTTAGAGTAACTTAGACTTATACTTCTTATAGAAGCGGCACCACTTCTCACTCATATAGGTGATCTCCTATTGAAAGTATCATGCCTTACTTTAATTATTCAAACTAATTTATAGGAATCATTAAACAAAATTCTTATCCTCATCCGTGACAGGAAACACTGACGCTCATCCTAGGAATGTGAAAGAGAAAGATCTCCTTCAGTGTTTTCTGACGAGTAATTCACAACTTAGTCCTTTTGAACTTAGACCTTGGATATCCAATCGCTAGGTTGGGTTACCTCTGCAACTTACTCATTTAGTAGGCTATAATCTTATTCCTCTTGATGATGCAATTCATGATCTCTCGAATTTGTATCATTTGTTGACTTGAAACGATTCCAAAATACTATTTCTTTTTGATGCGCGCATTTGAGAGCAATTGCTTTATGGTGCTATATCGTCGATGTATTTATCGACATGTACCATAATATCCCAAACTATGTGTTCTTCCCAAATAACTGTTTGATCAAGACAATATTTATTTTGAAATGCATATACTTTGTCCACACGAATATATATAAGGAAATTTCAAACTCACTTCTATTCTACCTCCGAGTTTTGCGTGCAAAGCTTCAGAGTCCATATTTGATCTCCCTATAAATCTTTATTTGAATTATTTTCTTGCCATTACATTTCTTCTACAACAAACACATATTTTTCCGTCTATTTGAATCAACCGTAAGATATCTTTCAAGCACTTCTTGATAAACTGCATAAAGTAATTTCCAAAATTACACTATTTGATATCTTATGATTCTAATTGTGGTTTACAAATTATCTAATTTGTCACATGTAAATCAATCGACGTTCCACTAACATATGAACCACAATTCGTATATATATATAACATCCAAAATATATAGATTTTCTTACTATGTAAAAATTGACCATTTATTATTTCCCCCACATTTCATGACTATTAAATTTTTTCATGAAATCACAATCTATACACTTATATATGCAAGTGCCATGTGTATCAATTATTTTAATCATGATAGACAAGTTTATACATGATAGAGCCCATTAGAGGGTTTTCAAACAAACCACACAATTGGTACATTATCAAGGAAAGAAATCGAAAGTGCATAGTAAACAACCGTTTTAACGCATTTGTCATTTTCTAGACAGACATGCGCAATGATTTTAGGATTATTGCATCTCCCACATAGTAATTCCAAATTGAGAATTTTAAAATGGAAACTCAAGATAAATTCCAAATTGACCTATAAGTTTTGTTTTTACCACAAAATCAAAAGAGCAATATAAAAATTGGAAAATCACTCTGGACTAGGGCTGATTTTCGCGCTCTTCGGAATTTTTGCAGGAACAAACTCCACTTTCAAAAATTTCCAACAATTATTTCCACTAATCCAAAAAATTTGAAATTTTTTGTGGAGTATAATCAGTGTGTCTTTTATACATTGTTAAAAGTATTATCCCAAAATCCTTTTAAATTGGGAGATACACCCATTTCTCTAACATGGGTACAAAACTCAACCTTTCGATTAAGGTTTATTTTCATCCATGCACCACCTTTTTCATATTAACATGTATGAATATCAAACATTTATATTAGTTCCCTTGTGGTGGTGGAACATCAAGTTTAAATTTTTTCTTTGCCCGAACAAAATTTGAGCACAACCTTTACTTTGCACAAAACTTGAATGGTAATGTTCTCCATCATTGACGTTCTCTAATGTCAACGAGAACATGCATACATTGTAGAAGACAAGTCTACGCACCAATCAAGTAAAAATTTTCATTGCTTTCAACAAAGCATTAAAATCAATAACGAAGATTATTAACTTAAATGTCTTAAGATTGTTGGAAATCTTATACCGATTCACCAAATAAGATACAAATCGTATTATCAATTTACCAAATCACCGATTCCAAATCAGGATTAGTAAATCACACTTCTTTACAATCCTTGTAAAGATAATCTTTAAAACCAAAAATTAAAGAAGAGGAGAAGAAGAATAATTGAACAAACAATTAAATAAACAAACTTACTTGGGTGTATTGAGGCAAGTAATCTCATTACTGAAGACATTTAATGCCATGTCCTAGGTGCTGATACAAGTTATGGCATACGTCTCCTGCATTCAACAATACCTTTGGTGTTCTTCAACAACACTTCGATGAACGCCAAACAACGAACGCAAATTAATGTAGCACAAACTCTCTTTTACAGACTCTCAAAAACTCTATGAAATTACCAAAAAAATTATGTGTTTAAAACTCAACACAAAGATGAGTTTATAAAGATTTTGAAACAGTACCTTTGGTGACGGTTGGTAACAGTTGCAACTGTTACAACAGTCGCTTTGCAACAGTTCTTTACAAACTGTCACCAATTCGAAAGGATGTGACTGTTCCCAACAGTCACTTCGCAACAATTAAGAATATGTCTAACTCAAATGGATGTGACTATTTCCAATAGTTATTTTGCAACAGCTAGAAACAGTTGCCAATTTCAAACGGTAACAACTGTTCCTTAATAGTTATTTGCAACTGTTAAGAAACGTGCCAATTTCAAACAGAAATTTTTTTCCATTAGATTCCATCTCTTTGATATGAATTAATTAGTACCGTTAGATCGTAACTAACCATATTAGATGTATCTCGACAGTCCATTTGATTTCTCTTATGTTTCAAACTTAACACAATTATAATTCATATTGGGCATGGGCTTGGGTGGCTATTCCAAAATCCAATTTCCAACAATTTAGCATGCATTTCATTGAATTTTTAATCTTTGATTAGTTAGGAGTCTTGGGATAAAATAAATACTTTCTTTATTCTACGTGACTTGTGCAGTTGTATTGGAGCGCACATTCGACGCACAAGAATGCAAAGTATTTCTCGGAACCAGAAAAATTTGATCCAACAAGGTTCGAAGGGAAAGGACCAGCACCATACACATATATACCATTTGGAGGAGGACCGCGAATGTGCCCTGGAAAAGAGTACGCAAGACTAGAGATATTGGTGTTTATGTACCACGTAGTGAGAAGGTACAAGTGGGAGAAAATTTTACCTGATGAGAAAATTGTAGTTGATCCAATGCCTGCACCTGCTAAGGGTCTTCCAGTTCGACTTCATTCTCAAGTTATTTAAATATAAATTTATAAAATAAGCAAATAGTTTTTAGTCAGCGTTTATAGTGAACAACAATATGATGTGAGAACGAAAAAAAATTGATATCTTTCCATGTTTTATTTTAAAGACATCTTAATTTTATTAATATAATAAAATACATACGTCATGTCTAAATATATCAACGATGAAAAAGATGAAAAATACAAATAATTCGTATCACAAGTAAATTGTAATTCACAATAAATATTAAACACATGAATTTGAAGAAGAAACTAATGATATCCGAGGGATGACCTGAAATTTAATATTATGTCAATTTGAGTTGTCTTCTACATTAACATAAGAATTCCCTAAAGAAGTTAAGGGCTATTTACAAAGATCACATTAGGACAAACCTTTGTGATCTTGTATTATACTAGAATTATTGGGTCCAAGTTACAACTACGTACAACTATATTACTTACGAGCGCAATAACTTTGTTCATGCATGCATTATCATGATGGCCCAAATATCATCCGGTGATATTTGGTACCTCATATTCTACATTATTTTTTCTTTATTTTTTAATTTAGGAAAATTAGAGGGAAAAACTTGGCTCGATGTTGACATGCCCCTTGCGGTCTAAGCTTTGGTATGGTCTTCTTAAGGCTCACCACTTCACTTGCTGTTCTCTAGCTTCTCCAATGGCTATTTCCCAACTGTTGTACTGATTTCGAAGAGATCTGGTACGATATTTTCATCTTATATCTTTTTTCACTTTATATACGAAGATGTCCTTTTTCAGATAAATCTTCTTGCTACCAAACTGAGTTTCTTGGAGAGGGTTTTCCTGGTTTAACTGATGCATCTGCTCAAACCTTTTCTTTCAATTCACTTTTTGTTTTCATCCTCGATAGCTTGATAGAAGTATTCTTTTTTATTTTTTTGGTTTTTCTAATTTGTCTGTGGTAGTTTTTGTGTTTTTCCATGTAGTCATATATATTTTCTTTTTGTTTCTACTAGTCCCTATTATTTCCTCTTTATATTTCTACCTCACAAGATCTATCTAAATCAAGTTTAGATCGTAATCTTGCGGAACTACAAGTCTAGAGACAAAGAACTCATTTTAGTTTATATCATTCTAATTACTCAATAAATAGTTCTTGAATGGTCATATAACACAAAAGACGAACCTTTAGAATATACAAGAACTACGATGATTAAGGTAAGATTCCAGATAATAAAGATCTATCAGGTACAATATTGTTTAACCCTTCATGAATCCCAAGTGAAGTCTTAAAATTCGTAACCTAATTATGTTTGTCGAAGAAACCTATGTCTTTGGAGGACGACTCTTGCAACAACAAGACCCACAACGTGCAGAGTTTGTGAATCTTAGTTGCATAAAATCCTCTATTTATAATGTTGATCATAAGGATAGGTCGCTTAAAGTACAAGCAATTATTACTTGCAATCAAAGCAAATTCATAAATCATTTTCATGCGTTACTGATAGGCACATTTTTGTGTCTATATTGCGCCCGAATATCTGCTTCGATAGTACTCGATTTTACACTTATTATGTCTTTTCATGTCTTTGTAGGTATTTTTGAGAAATAAACATTTGCGGAAAAATTGGCTCGAAAAGTGTTAATGGCACCCGGGAAAATGGATTAAGGCACCCACACTTTGGATTTGGGGCACCCCCTTTCCATTCAAATTCAACTTGGCGGGAAACAAAATCCATCCCGTGAGAACCAACTGTTAACTCAATTCACGTAAATTTTGGGTTGTTTTGAGTTTCAAATTGCTTCAAAGACTACAAGAGTCCAAGACCAACTCAAACACATCAAATTAGAGTGATTTATGCCGGAGAATATTGCACAATTGTGAATTTGGACGGAAAATTGGATTCCGGCTTGGAATCGGATTTACAAAGATTTGGATGAGTTTTAAAGAGTTCTATTAGGTTTGGAAGACTCCCTAGGGTTCCTACACCCTATATATACCAAGATAAGCCAAGAGAAATCAACACACAAGCTCGGAGAAGCTCTAAAAAACTCGCCGGAAAAACAGCGTTCCAGCGGCCATTGTTCCTGCTGCTGTCTCAACGGAGAAGAAGACTCAGCAACGCTAAGTAAGCGTTGCTGTTCTGTTGCCTTCCCCTTTCTCTTTCTGTTGCTTATTCCTTTCTGTTACACGCCTGAACCTTGTTCTGTAACATTTATAAACGTCTCTGTTCGGCTGTGTTACATCTATTTCACCATTGTAAGCACTTTTTGAGCAATGAAAGAGTATTTTGAGCATATTTTCTCTACCATGAGCTAATCACCATTACTGGGATGACGGAGGAAGCTTTTTCTCCAATAATTAAGTGGTATGTATTTAATTAATTTATTTATGCAATTTATTTATGATTAATTGCCTTGATTGAAAATTGATTTAAAAGATTTTTATTAAGCAATTGTGATTCCGTTAGATGGTGCATGCCTCGGATTAGGTCCCTAGATGTTCCATGCTTGTGTTATACAGTTGTTGTTTTGAAAATCTATTTTTGCAATGCTTTAGAATCAAATTAAAATGTTTTAATTGCATGATTAAAATTACTATCACTTGATTTATTGGTTAAAAGTGGAATCATGAATCCTAGTTCTTCCCCATATTTTTAAGTCATCTTGATTTTATTCTGTTTTGTTTTCTTTAATTAAAATTAAGTCTATAATTAAACCTTCACAAGTCTGAGAATCGAACCTCTTTTTACCACTATATAAAATCACATCAGTTACGAATTAATTTAATCCCAAGAAAACTGTAATTATTCAATACAGAATAATCTATAAAATGGGAATCATGTAAGAAAGTGAGAAGTTTTCCTTGTAATATAAAGAAGAATGTGCGCTCGCATATTTGTTAATAAAAGGATGGTGTACAAGAAATATCTTACGAGTTAACCAATATGGTTCGTGAACCATCATGCAATATTGTAGTTCGGTAATACCCAAAATCCGGTGCAATTCGCCAACTCTAGATGTTTAGAGTCAACAAGAACATACCCAAAAGTGTACATTTCGGAACTAAGAGAATGGTTTTGCAAACTCATGATCTTGGAGTAGTCCAGGAACATATCCCATAGTGCATAGTTCGTGAACTAGAATAATTAGTTCGTGAACTCAGTACAAATACACGATTTCCAGGAACATGGTGAAAAGTGTACATTTTGCGAATGCACTTTGGAGTTCATGAACATCAACTTTCTGCATAGTTCGCTAACCACTATTAGTTCGCAGACTCTTATGCAACTTGATGTTCTTAGAAATGTTTTCATAAACATAGTTTGTTTAACAATAGGAATTGTTCTCAACTTGAAATGTGATAATTCCTTGAACATCCAATGCTTGAGTTCATGTTTTGAGATTAGTCAAGTACAAGTTTGAAATCAAAACTTCATCTTGGTAAATCATTATATACTAAAGACATATGACATGCAGAGATAGAATGGTATAAATAATGAGTAAATAGGATTTTCAGTATTCACTCTTCAATTTTCAAATTTGTTGATGAAGTTCTCGATGACGTCTTCGTGTTCTTCAGTCTTCAATTTTCAAAGGTATTCGGCGATTTCTGATGCTCAACTATCTAAATCTAATCCTAGTCCGAAAAATGACTTTCATAGTCAATGAATCAAGATATAATTTTGGTCATCTAATATTGACAATAAAATTAATATGCCAATACTTATACTTATAGGTTCAACCGAGCAACACTATAACAAAGCTAACTTTTCTAAAGATTTGGCGAAGTTTATGAAGCTTTTCTTGGCTCAACTGGTCAATCTTCAATACTTCTTCTCTCTCTTTGGCGTGGACTTCTTTCATCTCACATGGTCTACCTTTCTAATAAGTTTGTTTGATCGATGCTGGTTTTTGTTGTTGGACTTTTGTGTCTGTATTTAATTTACTTGGACGACCTGTTTAATGTTTTGGGATAGATGTACTATACCTTCCCACTACTTTAGCTATTATGAATAAAGTATTTACGGTGCTTTTTATTTGTAATGATCTCCTGATAAGGAGATAACAGAAGTATATAAGTATTGGCTTATATATGACCATATCTATTTGTACTTTTATTATATATATATTTACTTACTTCGTTCGGGCTGTGAAGCAGATGCCGTCGTACGAAACTATTTGAGCAAATTATGTATTCGAGGGTCGAAGCACGAACACTTGCTAAAGTCGTTTTTTCAGAATAAGTCTTGTCAATCCTATTAAATTCAGGTTCGAAATAGAATTCGTTCAAGGTAGTTGAATCTTAGAATTCACCGAATACCCTTGAAGATGGAAGACTGAAACTCACACTAAAATATTAGTGAGAACTTTATCAACAAAGGTATACGAAGGTTGTCCATCCTATTTGACTCATTATTCTTTTTATCATTCTATCTTTTTAAATAATGTTGTTGGCTTTAGTAAATTGATGAGATCATACAAAGAAGAAGTTTAGAGTTTAAATTTGTACTTGACTAATCATGACACTGGAACTCATGCAATGTTATTTATCTTGTTATAACTTGTTTTTACGGTTACCGACATAGTTCACGTAGTCATTATAATTCCTCATAGAGGTTTATTTTTATACTGCCCCGTTCATCCGTTTGAGAAGGCAATAATTCCATGAATGACTTTCAAGGGATAATCAGATTCTTAATGTCTGGATGCCACTTTACATGTGGTCCTTATTTATCCCGCTCTGATGCACATGTCCTTATTGCTAAAATAACATAAGCAAATGAGCGTCTCTTGCTAAAAACCAGACACGATTTTGTTCGCATCTTTCCCTGAAAGAGCGTCATCTGGGATGCACCATTTTAAATATATATTTTAAAGTGTAGGCCGAGATGGAAGGGGAAAGGGTCATCGATAAGATGCTCATTGATTTTAACTTTTTCTATCATGAAAACATAGGAAATTTTTACATCATGTAATGTTCGAAAGAAAACTTTTATTGTTACGTGGGCATAAAACAATTTTAAAGCATTTCGATTTTACATAATGTTTATCTTCTGATGTCCATGATTTTGCGCCATGTCTTGTTCGGTTTCTCGTTTTGTGGGACTGTCTGTTTATCCCACTTTTTCTTTGTGTGCGTTTTCTTTTATTAATGCCTTTTTGCTCGTCATCCACCATCATGTCAATATTCATGATGTTACTTCCATACGGACCATCGGCCGTGGGCATTTCATTGTTTCTTTCTCCTGGGTTATCCTTAGTCATCTTTTTTGTTTTTTTATTTCTCGGATGACATTTCCGTATGCATCCACTATCTTTTCATAGCGTATCCAAACCGTCTTTTTATTAAACATGTTAGGAAACTTCAGTACGGTATGTTGAACTGTAACTTTGTGCAACGTATCACCCTTTGTTTCCATATCCTCTATCGTTGCTCCTTCCGCCTGTCCAATCCTTTGACGAGATTTACTTATAGCCCTATATCACTTGATTTATCTAAGATATTTGGATCGGTGAACGTGTTTCCATGTTGTAGGCACGCCTTTGTGGCCCCTAATTTATAATCATCACCGGTGTCGTTGGTAATTACCGATTTTTCTTTTCGGTCTCGTGCTTTTTGGAGTTCTTGCGTTTTCGGCGCTGGTCCCGGTACGGTTGCATCGGTTGTTGCGGCTCTTGCTCAACAATTCTGATATTCCCATGTTAGTGACACTATATCCGTTACAGTTGTATTTATGCTATCTGATTGTGCATCTATAATGATCATATTTCGTGGCCCCAAATTCTGATGGTGGTTCCTTGTTTTCAAATTGTATCCTCGTATTTCCATTGTTCCTCATGTAGTTTAGAATTGGAGATTTTAATTAGTGAACGAATGACGAAACAACGTTCATTAAGTGTAGCCACTTTCTTCCCATTATCACGCGAAAAGGCGAACTTGAATCGATGACGGTAAAGTTAGTTTCCATAGTGATCGGAATGGCTGTTATATCTATCCATACTGCTTCGATTGGATCTATGTGTTTGTTATTGAACGTGTATATATCATTATCTGCTTTCCATAATTTCTATAAGAAATCCCCATCCTGAAAAAGGTACTATATAAAAATATCGGTAGCACTGCCAGCGTCAATCAGGAATATCCTTCGCACCTCCCAACTCTGATATCGAATGTGATGAAAAGCGGATCAAAGTGTTGTTGACTCAAGTATTTGAAGTGGTCTTCCTCGAAGATAATTAGTGGTGGGAAGTTGTATCTATGTTGTGATGTTCATGACGGCTTTACCGTCTAGGGCTGTTCCATGTATTCTCCCTGTGTTCCTTTTTTGGCATCTTGTTGTTTGCTCGCCTATTCTCCAAGTACCTGTCGGCGTTCGTCAAATATTGCATATAATGTCTGTTAGAATCTTGCAACAATAAATTATAAAATTTATATGTATCAGAAGACATATATGAATACTGGAGTAAGATGTTGTAGCACAAACAACTTGGTAAGGGTGTTTTAGGGTGAAAACAAATATATTGTAAAAGAGTACTTTCAGGTAGGTTCGAGAGATCAAGCTCGAACAGGACGAGCATAAACAAGGAAATGGTAGACAAGATTGGGTAGGTCTTAGGGGAGGGAAGCAAAGAAAGTTGAGAAGTCTTATTGTGATGAGTAAATACAGTGTGTAGTTTAAAATGGATTATCTCTGGGATGAATCGCTAATTATGTATATCTTGTCTCCTAATTCTCTATGTTCTTGTTTCGAATATATGAAGCCATCTATTTATATTTCTGAGGAGAAACACTGATTTCTCGTAAGTGGTGGAAGTTACAAAGAAGTGGATGAGTAATGATTGTGGAGATTGTAGTGGAGTCATGTCCGAAAGATAGGGAGGACTTGTATGACCACTAATACTCATACTCTCAACTGTCTTGTAACTGTTCCACTACTTGTTACCTTCTTGTCCGTGGATGTGTTTCCACAATGCACGATTGGTATAGACCGCAAGAACAATATCCCAATGAGAATCCCCTCATGTGTTGTATTTGATATCTCGTAGAATAATAGTGGAGTCGTGAACCACTATTATTTTGATTAAATCAAGTCAAGTCGACGACTTGCTAAGTAAGTGAGGCAAGTTGCGCAACTCACTGAATTGATAATCTGACTGATCAATGTCAAGTATGGTAAGTTTAGTGATCATGTACTAACTTAGGAGTAACATGGATGTTTTAATAGCCAGAAGTCACCTTAGAAGTGGCAAGGCATAATTCTGGAAGTGTTTGAATCCAAAATTGCGAGGAGGTTCCTAAGCAAGAAGGCTTATTAGACAACCATATAGAGCTAGCGCTGGCATTAGGCCATCGCTGAAAAATAAATGGTGTATCTCTAAGAGAAGCACCTAGCAGATCTAAGGTTTGCTTCTTAGCTCAAATGCTAATGCGTCGTTAAGGGAGTAGCTAGCAAGCTAGCGCTAACTTCTTTAGCGTAAATTTCTAATGTGTCGCTAGGACGCTGCTAGTACAGAAGCTAGCGCTTTAGGCGCATATGGTAGTACGCTGCTAGCAAAGAAGCTAGTGCAGCAAATGGTAATGCGCTGCTAGCAAGGAAGTTAGCGCTTTAGGCTCATATGCTAATGCGCTGCTAGCAAGGAAGCTATAAATTTAGTCACATATGCTAATGTGTTGCTAGCAAAGAAGCTAGCATATTAGCGCCAATGCTAATGCATCCCTGGGACGCTGTTCTAGTGGGGCTAATGCTAGTTTTGTGCTAAAACAGGAAAAGTATAGGGCTAGCCTAGCTCATAGGTACAATGCGTCGTTGGAGGCATTGCTCTTTGCTTGTGGCGCATCCAAGAGGAACAACGCATAATTTGTCTCTTGTCCTTAAGCAAATGCTAAAGTAGCATATTTCAAGCTCAGGACAGCAATTTGTGATGTATTCTTTGCGAACAAAGTATTAAGCTAATATGCATCTTTGGGGATTAAGCATTAGCTATTCCAACATTTGATGGATGTTATTGGAACATTGATGGGCATTCGAGACGAGTTCAAGGAATTCAGCCGTGGAATTTATGCGAGTTGAGACTGATTCAATATGGCATAAATATTGTGAATATTAGAGAGGTTACAAGATCAGTTTAGAACGCATGTAGTTGTTTAGGGAAGCTGTATTCTTAATTCTCTTGCAAAATATATAAGTAAAGATACAATATTTCGTGTTTTGGTATAAAGATAGGAATATGCGTATATATTTATGTGTTTCTTTTGCTAGGCAGAGGAAAATTTTATAATTATATCCCTTGTCAAAAACTCACCATTTACATTATGTCCCCGGCTTAGTGAGGAATAGCAATGTTGCACAGTAAGCACTAGATGGTCACAATATGCTTATAGCAGTTATATATACATAATCGTAATTTTAAAAGTATAAGGAGATGTAATTAACTTCTGGATTCTAGGCATTGGAATGAAAGCCCCTTAGCATTAAAACTGGCTAGGGTTAGTACATGCCCAAGTTCTTATCAAGAATGCTAGCTTTCCCATGAGTAAAGAGGAGAAATGTTGTTGGCGCTAGGAATTGCTTCCTTCTTCTTTTAGTTTCCTAATCCAACAAGGACTCCCAAGAATAACGCCTATATATATGTATGTATTCCTTCCCTCACATCGTCATCTCCTCTTTCTCGTTTTTTTTCTTGTTCGTTGGTAGCTAAGAGGACTAATCCCTCGAACACGCGTTGGAAAGAACCAGTATGTTCCTCGAGTACGCAGCAGAGAGAGCCAATTCGTTCCTCGAGCAAGCAACAACGATCAAATCAAGGTAGATGTTCATTTTCTCATTTTTTTTTTAATATATCTCCTCTGCTACAAAACCATTGTTCCTCTTTTACAACCCTAGCTTTTTACTTATATGGTATCAACCAGAATTATTCTCAATTTTGTAAAACATCAACTTAGATAAGCTAGGGTTTTATTCTTGTTTTGGCTTTTCATGCAATATAAGAAGTCATGTAGTGTAGAGTCTCATTTTTGATGTAGAAGAAAACTTGAATCCATTGCAGATAGCTAATGAGCATGATAATGATGTTGGATCGTGCTCTGGTCAGAATAGAGGGGATGTTTCTGATACAGTATTTCTTGAAAGCGTACCTCATACTCGTGATAGGTTCTTTGAACATATTTTTGAAGAAGTCAGCACACCCCCTGGATTTATTGGTTGCTTTATCCCTAACCCTGAGAAGAATACTACTCCTCAGAAAGTTGATCTTGAGACTGTTTGATGCGTGTCGTAAGTGCAACTCGATATATTTTTCACTAATTAAATAATAATATAGCGGTAGTAAGGAGCATTCCCACAGAGATATGTGTAATTGAGATGTTATTTAGATTAACAACTAAGAATAAAAGTAAAGATTAAAGTAATTAAAAAGAAAAATAATAAATAGAAAAGATGATTAGGGAGTCCTTACCAAATGTTAACTCGAGTAGTATACTTATCTATCTTTCGTTAGAATCATTCATCACGAACCGTAGAATAACAGCTAGATCAGTGTTATCCCCAAAGTTCCTTGTGCAAGCAGATACCGAAGCGCTCGCATATCAGATTCTATCCAACCTAACCACCAAGTAGTAGCGCACTCAAGGTGTAACTCAATCGAAAGTTTTAGGTTTTGTGAACTTAGGTTGATTTTAGCAGTTAGACTCTTAGCGCAAGGTCCACTTACTAGTGTTGTCTTCACACACGATTGCTCCACAGAATCCCTCTGCAAGGTCTCACGTTTTCTACTTGTGTAGAAGGTGATCGACAATTACGGACCACTCAACTCTCTACTAGCATTATAATAATCAATAGAATAATCGAATTGTACACTTGAACAATCTAGAGAATCAATCATAAACCCTATATTTAATGAAAACAAATGATAAGATGATTAAAACTCCGAATAGATTTATGTAACTAATAAAGCTTCACGTCTAGAACATTGAATTCATCCTTAATCAACAAAATAATTATGTACTCTTATACAAAGAAGATTAAGATGAAGAAGAATGGTGGTTTACCCCTAAAGGGGTAAACCCTAGGTTTAGATATGGAACATGTAATATGAGAGATATATATGTAGAGATATATATGTCTCTTATATATGTGTCCAAGTTTTAGAAGTCCCTTACTCGAATCCCGGTCGAAAAAGGTTTCTAAAACTCCAAAATATGCCAAAAAAAAGGTTTTCATACTCAGTTTCTCGATGGCTCGAACCATCAAGATTTATTCTTTTCTCGATGGCTTGAACCATCGAGAATTCTTCTTTTCTCGATAGGTCATCCCATCGAGAATTTATTTTTCTTCTGGATTTTCTTCTGAGGTGAACTTCAGGCCTTGGGATTCTGAGCACGAGAACATACTTCCACCAACTATATTTGCTGGAACCGTTGAGATGGTTCTCTAGTCAGGACCAGAGAAAAAGATTAATGTTTTTTCTCTCGGGAAGAACGTTTTTATAGCTCCATCCCAGGGTTACATCCTTGCTCTTTGTTCAGAAGGTTATTCAGTTCAAGCATACAACATTGATCGGGCGGCTCACCAAATGAAATTTGACTAGGAAGTGCCTTATGATCACGGTGTAATCCCATCCGTTAAAGAGTTGAATGAGAGTTTGGATGTCTGCCTTGCTAAGTAAATAAGCATCCTTTTCTTCTATCGAGGTAGGAAGCCTCGGGTATTAGCCATGTACATATGCTTCTGGAATGAAGAGAGGAGTTTCTTTAAAGAATTCATCTCAGAACCTCTGATAATGATGAGTGGCGTCTCTTCCAAGAAAGACAAAGCTTACGGTTCCAATTTGCAAAATATGGTCTTCTCTTTAACTTCTTAATCTCAAAATATGGCCATCATGATTCTTAGGTTTATTTTTTTCAGCAGACGCGTGTCGTTCTTCCTCGAGTGGATGCTACTTTTATCGTTATTACTAGTAAAAATCCAGGTTTTGAGTTTGTTTAGGGTGTCAAAACGACCCAACAATAAAATACAGGAAGTATCCAGGAAAATTATGACAGTTTTCAGATCCGACATCGCTCGCCGTTTTTACCATAACTCTTAGCTCGTTTGTCCTATTGATGCTCCATTTTAATATGTTGTAGTAGAAATCCATGTGAAACCTTTGACATAAGACTCATGCCTAGATTTTTCACCAACTGTTGTGAGCTTCAGAGTTTCCAGGAGGCAATGCAATTTTCCTTTGGTGCGCTTTTTCGTGAAGTGTTTTATAATGGCTCCGACTCACATAATTCCTCAAATACCACTTTGTAATGAATGTATATGATATTTATGAGTATGTATAATCATATTTAGGGTTCATGCTCAATATTTTATGTTTGAGACGTTCTGACCTAATATGCATGTATTCTCTTTATTTTCAGGAGGAGAATGACCAATATCAGATAGTCAAATCTATGAGTGAAAGAAAAAGGGTTATCGTTGATTCCAATGTGAATGACTACTATTCTTATACTTAAAATCATAGGAGGATCCCTTCTCTCATACTTATTGAGGATAGTGCTTCCACTGATATCATTATGCAGAACAACAGTGCAGTAGAGAGTGTGCCCCTTGAGTATCCTAATGCGGCTATTAGTGTTGGCTTACGCTTCAGTATGATTCTTCCTGGGTATTCATGTGTTGGAGGAAGATATGGAAGAGGTTCGGCCACATCTTTGTTGATAATTCCAGGAGTTACAGAGCTTTAGAACATGACGTATCCATCTTGCTTCCAATCATACAGGAAACGATCTCTCTTCCTCGGAGTGAAATATCTGAAGTAGTCATCAAGGAATAAGAGGAATCCGTGAATGAAGCTGATAGCTCTGGTCTTGATGTCACATGGGTTTGTTATCGTTTAGAAGTTATGCGAGAGAGTTTTTATGAAGTTTGTGAATTTGCTAGCTTGTAGGCGGTGACCAAGGCTAGAGGAGAGGTTCATAGGCTTTCTCAGTAGCTGCAGCTTGCGCCTGAAGTTCTTGAAAGGATGAAAAAGGGGGATTCTGAAAGGACTGAGCCAGTCTTCAAGGATTTCTTCTAGGTTTATAATTTCTTTATAAAACATATTTATGACTTTTTTTTTTGGATTTTGGGTAAATAGTGTTTTTTTTTTTTTTGATAAGTTACTCGTGGAAAGAGAAACATTCTTCTAAAAAATGGATAATGATATTTGAATTGATCAGTAAACTTTGAATCCTAAGTATGAATGCATAAGCATTGCAATCATTTTGGAGGAATTACAAACATCGAATGAAAATAGGGAAACACTTGAAATATAATGACAAAGTATTCAAGCCTTGCAAATTTTCAGCCACTTGCCATGAATTACTACTCCTTCTGGACTGTTATTGTTCATGAGCTTGTAGTGATCTCCTCGCATAGTCTCAGTTATTATGTAAGGTTCTTCTTCAATAGTTAAAGAAACAGATGCAAGAAGTTGTGCGCTCCTAGTGACTTTTTGAACCGTGTCTCCGATTCAAAAAAGTACAGATTTTAACATCTTTTCTGAAAAGCCTTCTTTCAGGACGTCCAAGGATTGCTGGTGACATCTCTTCTCGTCATCATAAGCAACTTGACCCGTAAGTGGTTTACCAGTCTTCCTATTTTCAATATAGGCAATTTTTAACCATTTTATAAAATATTGAAACAGATCAGCTTCCCATTCACGGCTCCTGGTTATGACTCTAGGTAGAGTTCCCGGGTTTTGACAGGACAGGGGATGACTGATTGCAAAGGAGTTTGGTAAGTGGGACTTACTTGGTCGAGTTTAAAGTCCGAATTGAGTCCCCAAGCTTTGAAGATGATAAAGATGCCTCTCCCTTGTCATGAATCCATGGTCGTCCCAGGATTATATCATTGTTCGTGTCTTCGTTGATGGTATGGAACTTCGTGTTTGCTTCAGCATCTCTTATCCTTATTATTTAAGTGACTTATCAAAAAGTCTCTTTGAGCTCCACGTCTGGATTTTTAATTAGGGTCTAAAATTAGATAGTTTCCTTCCGATAAATCCCTGCGACTCTGACGTGATAACATTAACATCCATGCTAGTATTAATCAATGTTCTTTTAAACTGCGTGCTTCCAAGGTGGGAAGTTATGAGAAGGCCCCAGCAGTATTTTTATTGTTCGTGTCGACCATGTCCAGGGGGGGCATGAATCGAGTACGATTATCTTTTGTAAAGAGTAGGCGTTATCCAGTCCCAACATGATTTAGGGCAGCAAATATATGCTCGCCTTGTCCTTTCGAGAGATAGAGAAGATCGCACATGTGTTCCATTAGAGATTGAGTTTTTTGACTGGTCAATTTCCCAGAGAGAGTGAAATTTCTAACAGGAAGAGGATTCTTGTGGAATCCTTCAGATTCTAATTGTAATTCTCCTGATTCTATTTTTTTTTTTTTGAAGATACTCTTCATATTGTTGCATTCACTGGTTGAGTGATTGACATATCGGTGATAATAACGATATTTCGGATCTGTCATCTACTCGGATGTAGGAATTTGATGTGTGTTGTAATTGAAACAAACTAATCAATATATTTCCCACTAATTAACTAGTAATACAGCGGTAGTAAGCATCGTTCTCACAAAGAGCTGTGTAATTGAGATGTTATTTAAATTAACAAAACTAGATTAAATACTGAAAGGGGGGATTGGTTGTTTAAAACAATTAAAAGAATAATAATAAGATAATAAGAACAAATATATGATTCGGGAGTCCTTCGTCGTTACCAAACGTTGACTGAATTAGTATACTTATCAATCTTTCGTCAGAACCATGCATCACCAACCGTAGAATAACAGCTAGATCAACTCCTTTTATCAATTGAAACGTAAGTTCTCGACTACCAGATTCTATTCGTCTGAACCACCAAGTAATACATCACTCAAGGTGTAACCCAATCGAATGTTTTAGGCTTTGTGAATTTAGGTTGATCCCAGTAGTTAAACTCTTAGATCAAGGTCTACTTACTGATGTTATCTTTACTTGCAATTGCTCCCCAGAATCCCTCTACAAGGTCTCGCAATTTCTACTTGTGTACGAGTCAACGGACGATTACTTATCTCATAACTCAATACTAGCATTAAACTGATCAATAGATTTATCCAATTGTACACTTGAACAATCTAGAAACCAATGATAAAACTTAGATATAGTGAAAGCAAACGATAATGATTAAAACTATGACTGAAGTTGTATTAACAATAAAGAATCACGATTAGAAAATTGAATTCATCCATAATCAACAAAATTTAGCTACTAATATTACAAGAAAGAAGAAGAAATAGCATGGTTTCCCCCAAAAGAGGTAAACCCTAGAATATGGAATAAATCTCTCTTCTCTCCCTAATCTTGATAAAATAATAAGTGTCTCAAAAAGTATTATATGTGTCTCTTATATAGGTGTCCAAGTTCTAGAAGTGTACATACTCAAATCCCGGTCGAAATAGGTTTCCAAAACTCCAAAATATGCCAAAAATAGGTCAGTTATGCTCAGTTTCTCGATGGCTCAACCCATCGAGATTTCTTCTTTTCTCAATGGCTTGACCCATCGAGAAAATCCTGAACTTGCTTTCATATAACGACTTCATATGAAATCGGGATGACCTCATTCTTTCGTCGTTGGTTCGTTTCGTCGTTCTCTACATGATGATGACAAGGAATCCTGGTTTAGAACAAATTTCACCTGGTCTTTGACCTTTCTTCACTTGTAGCACTTATTTTGTCGTATATTATAACACTTTATAGCTCATTTTTGGATGATTCACCAAATAAAAGACATAAACTACAAAATAAACGTAATATACAATAATTCAAAAGAAATCTAGCAAATACTAACATGAAATTGCCACTCAAAATATATAAAATATGCACTTATCATAAGTCGTCGTATGGGTGGTAATTGGAAGGTATCGTATCATATCCAAGCTTCGAGTAGTTCGATACTTCTTCCATTGGAACCCTGGAAATCCGGGAAAAGTACATCCGGCTTCACATCTTACTCATGTTGCGGATGCAGTTGCTGTTGTTGATTTCATGGAGTTTTGGTTGTGTGTGGAGGTGGGGTCAATCTCCAAGTTGGCGCTGGTGTCTAGGATGGATTATAAGCAAAATGTTTTTCTGTGACTCTAGTTGGGATGAAGCTTTCCTCTAGGATCCTTCGCTACTGAAGGCACCAATTGATGGATGGATGGCGTACTGCTTGTTGACTAATCGGCGGTTTACCCTATTATCCCCATGAATTTTTTCTTTTGCAGGCCTTGTTCTCTCCAAGAGGACAGGAACAGATGTCGCAGACCGCTTCGCGGCTTTGTGCAACTCAGAGAAAGTCTGAAAACGTAAATTTTCTAAAAGAGCACGATAGATAGGAATCATACCTGGTATGACAGGGTGACTTGCTCGGAGACGAAGAAGTACTTCTTGTAGAAAGCGCTGACCATATCTTCCCATCCAGAGATGTCGTTGGGAGAATGTTGTCGTACCATGTGTAGGCTCTTCCAGTAAGGGACTTTGAAAATTCTTTTAGACGTAGAAAATTATTATATTCATGTCCCCCGAGCGATTCTAGGAATCGAGAGACATTTTCACGAGCATTTCCATTTCCATCGTACAATAAGAAAGTTGGAGATGTGTAACATTCTGGTAAAGGGATCCTCTGAAAATCAGGCGGGTAAGGAGGTTGATGTTGATAAAGCGAGGATGAGTCTTATTTACCATGATTCCGTAGGAGTCTCTCCATATCTTCGCGGGTCACAAAGTCGGAATGCTCGTTTCTCTCTGCTGGACGATCAATAATGATATGAACTTCTTTGTCTTTTCGAGTCCTTGCTGGCTCAATATCAGTGGCCGCTGTAAGGTTGGTCTTGGTTTTCTTTATCAGGCGGTAGCGTTGTTCTTGGGAGAGTTGCTCCGTTAATGTATTAAGACAAGCAACTACCTCTTTCTGAGTGGTATCCATATTCACCTGCTTTCTGGCAAGAACCTCATGTCTCTGTATCAAATCGACAATGTTGAGCTGCGTCTGAGTATTCGCGGTGTTTTCAGCAGTCTTGTTAGCAGAGAGAAGTGTGGTAGTAGCATTGATCGAGGAAGGTCAATAGTGACATGGGTGTTTTCAGAATCACCACCACCATTACTACCAAAACCGACAATGGGAGTTGTAACCGCTCCAGACTTAAGATCCACCATTTTGAATAACTGGAAATTAACTTTTGTAATCGAGAGGTTGATCTCCCGCTGTGGTCGCCGATTTTTTTAGGGTGAAAATGAATATACATTAAAAGAGTACTTTCAGGTAGGTTCAAGAAATCAAGCTCTAATAGGACGAGCCTAAACCAAGAAATGGTCGTTCACGTCCTGCTTCGATCACAAAGGCGGAAAAGATTGGGTAGGTCTTAGGGGAGGGAAGCAAAGAAGGTTGATAAGTCTTAGTGTGATGAGTAAATGCAGTGTGTAGTTTAAAATGGATTATCTCTGGGATGAATCGCTAATTATGTATATCTTGTCTCTTAATTCTCTATGTTCTTGTTTCGAATATATGAAGCCATCTATTTATATTTCTGAGGAGAAACACTGATTTCTCGTAAGTGGTGGAAGTTACAAAAAAAGTGGATGAGTAATGATTGTGGAGATTGTAGTGGAGTCATGTCCGAAAGATAGGGAGGACTTGTATTACCACTAATACTCATACTCTCAACTGTCTTGTAACTGTCCCACTACTTGTTACCTTCTTGTCCGTGGATGTGTTTCCACAAAGCACGATTGATATAGACCGCAAGAACAATATCCCAATGAGAATCCCCCTATGTGTTGTATTTAATATCTTGTAGAATAAAGTGGAGTCGTGAAGCACTATTATTTTGAAAAAGTCAAGTCAAGTCGACGACTTGCTAAGTAAGTGAGGCAAGTTGCGCAACTCACTGAATTGATAATCTAACTGATCAATGCTAAGTATGGTAAGTTTAGTGATCATGTACTAACTTAGGAGTAACATGGATGTTTTAATAGCCATAAGTCATCTTAGAAGTGGCAAGGCATAATTCTGGAAGTGTTTGAATCCAAAATTACGAGGAGGTTCCTGAGCAAGAAGGCTTATTAGACAACCATATAGAGCTAGCGCTGGCATTAGGCCATCGCTGAAAAATAAATGGTGTATCTCTAAGAGAAGCAGCTAGCATATCTAAGGTTTGCTTCTTAGCGCAAATGCTAATGCGTCGTTAAGGGAGTAGCTAGCAAGCTAGCGCTAGCTTCTTTAGCGTAAATTTCTAATGCGTCGCTAGGACGCTGCTAGTACAGAAGCTAGCGCTTTAGGCGCATATGGTAATACGCTGCTAGCAAATAAGCTAGTGCAGCAAATGGTAAAGCGCTGCTAGCAAGGAAGTTAGCGCTTTAGGCTCATATGCTAATGCGCTGCTAGCAAGGAAGCTATAAATTTAGTCACATATGCTAATGTGTTGCTAGCAAGGAAGCTAATAAATTTAGTCACATATGCTAATGTGGTATATTTCAAGCTCAGGAAAACAATTTGTGATGTGTTCTTTGCGAACAAAGTATTAAGCTAAAATATA
>JAJJMC010018315.1:57937-141062 GCA_023531435.1 Papaver californicum | reverse complement strand
CAATTTGTGATGTGTTCTTTGCGAACAAAGTATTAAGCTAAAATATATCTTTGGGGATTACGTATTAGATATTCCCAGATTTGATGGATGTTATTGGAACATCGTTGCGCATTCGATACGAGTTCAAGGAATTTATTCATGGAATATATGCGACTTGAGACTGATTCGATATGGCATAAATATTGTGAATTAGAGAGGTTACATGATCAGTTTAAAATTCCTGTAGTTGTTTAGGGAACTGTATTATAAAATTCTCTTACGGAATATATAAGTAGAGATACAATATTTCTTGTTTTGGTATAAAGCTAGGAATATGCGCAGAAATATGCGTATATATTTCTATATTTTTATCGCTAGGCAGGGGACAATTTTACAATTCTAGCCTTTGTCAAAAACTCATCATTTACAAAGGGCAGAATCACAGGTTCAACAAGTTGTCCTTAACATAATAGTTTGTTGGTACATTCAAGAATGAATAATGTTATACCCCAATAACGAAGATGTGTCCAGGATAAGACTGCCCGATATAGATTGTATGCAAAACACAAGCTACGTACTCTCTGGACTTATCAACAAATATTGGAAGAAAAATAAACAAACAATGCGCAAAACAAAGTAAGACCAGATACAAAGAAGACGGGATAGTAGCCTCTTCTGGGATGAGTTGAAAAGATAATTTTGACCAGTATTTCTAGGAAAAGATAAACCAAATAAAAAGTCTAGGGTTTCAGATTTGTTGTGAAAGAAGGTTTAGGTTTCTTGTAAAACAAATCAAGATCAGAAAGTAAAAAAAGAATTCTTCCATAAATAAAACACCAAGAGAAAAATATTTTAGCAATAAATAGATATTGGTTGACACGTGCACAAGCCCAAGGCATAAGCAAGCTTGTCTGGTTGGTTGTCAGCCAAGCAAAATTAATAAGTTTTTTACTTCACAAATATGGATTAGAATATATTAGTAAGAATAAGTTCGTTCCTCATGGAGATATGAGTTGTTAAGTACTTTCAATTACTTATGTAAACATGGGGGTTTTGGTTGTGATTATAACTAAGTTATACTAAACAAGCAAATTAATACGAATATCCAAGGTAAAGAGTACTGGTTAGAGGTTTGATCTTTCATCTTACAACATGTTGTTAACTAAATCATACACAACATTCATTATTTCTCAATATAAATGACCCTAAAGCATCCTAGTGATAGCTTACTCCAGAAAAACTCCTTTTACCATCAAATGCGAAAGAGCCACTCTTTGAATCCTTTTCGATGAATAACTTTGCGTAAGAGCAACTCAAGTTTAACCCAATGAAATCAATGGTCTTTGTGAGTTGAGGTTATTCGATGCAATCCGGCGTGAGACCCACACGGATTTAACCTAGGTCACATTTCTACACATAATTATATGGTAACATCCCATCATTAACAACTATGTTATGCTACTTGTAACAAAGATTTTTCGAAAATTATGGATCTCAAACCCTAGTTTAGTTATATATATAAATGCATGCTAAAACCACGTCAAAACAGGGCCCCATAAGTTTGCCACAGTCATCATGGTTGACTTCCATGAACCGCGCCGACTCTAGGACCAAAGTAGCTCTAATTCTCCGTTCCAAAACTTGATAAAATCGGCATGGTCGATTCACAATGAACCATGCCGACTCTAAGGCTTAAAAATCCAAGTTTTTTGTCCGAAAAAGTGTCATGGTCGGCACAGTTGGTAATTGTGCCGATTGTTGTACTGTCGTAGATGACTTTTTTCTTGCTTCGATTGTTTTGTCCATAGCTTCTTTGTCCGAACACGAAATGACCTATTCTTTTTGCATTCACTTTCTATTCTCGTTATCTTAAATATGGTGTTATTAATAAGTTGAATTTGTTATTTGAACCTTCACCATTGGTAGACTTCAATTCCTTGCTCATTTTAGCATTTTATAGCTCCATTTTGGATGATTCACCTAATATGACACATAAGATAGAAAACAAGAGTAATAACAAGCAATATACAAGAATTATAGTATGGATATGACACTAGAAACATGTGAATTAAGTACTTATCACCGCTCATCCATATAGATTAAGGTTCTTAGTTATATGGTAATATTTATCTTTAGTTTTACCCAATGTGGGACTAAAGACTACCTCTATCACTCACTTATGAAAATGGACAAGTATCCATAGAGACCATTAGGCCCTAAGATCAAACCACACCAAAACCAATTTTTTTTACTAAAACTCCTTTTCACCAACACTATCTAGTCGGTCGTGTAACATATTTATGATTTAACGTACTATTGCAGCTCTCCGCTGTTCACCCATTCTTGAATAATGTTGTGCAAGTGGTGCCAATATTTCGTTTTGTTTCTCCGGTACTGGTAAAAGGCATAGTAGGGGAGGTCTAGAGTAAGCGGTTCCTTCGGTACTCCTTTAGTACGTAGGAACGAGATCGTTCGATCCTGGCTTACAGCAAATAATAGGTTTTCAAGTGCTATGGTAGTCTATCTGATAGTTGTCCTGGTTGGTTGATAGTTGTTTAACGAACTGGGTAGGCATGCCCATCGTTGTTGGTGTTATTTACTCTTAGGAGACGAGCAAGTTAAAAACATTACTCGCAATCATACTTTCTAAAACTAATTTTATTAGTTTTCAGAAGTGAGGCAGTGAATGTTTTTTAATGGACACTACAATAATTTCATAAACTAGGCCATTTAATTAACTTTTGAAACTTAGCTAGCGACCATGTTTTGGTTACTGCCAAGGAACAAGAAATTGCATTAACTAGCTTCCAAAAGTTGACTATTTCAGGGTAACTTTTGAATTCATAAGGGAAGCACTTTAAAACCTCGAAGGATAAAAATCTTGACTTACATCTTTAAGTTCATGATTCAAAACCTTCGTCGCTTAAGGGTATGAGTTATTTATGTCTACTTAGTCATCTTGGGTATGTTGATAACATTAAAACTAGATCCCATTTCTAACTAAGGAATGATCATCTATATACTAGTCCATTCTTAGTTGTCTGCAAAAAAAAAATGGGAAAAATATTATTTAAGAAGATTGTTGTTACTATTCTTAGCATAATTTATAAGTTTGTTATAATTTTAGGTTTGCTATAATTAATTTCTAGTGTCTGTAATTAATGAAATGCATTATACGCATCTAACTATAAATGAGAATAAGTCAAAATAATATTTTGAATATTAGAAAATGTTAGATTCTTAGGTATACCATGTTGGAAACAATACCTTCGCATTTATTTCAAGTGAGTTATTCATGGTTGTATATCCTAGAAAATCTAATTAGCAAATTAAAATGAAAGTAAACATAAAAATGGTACGGTTATTTTTGAAATTTAATTAGCTTAAACATAAAGCTATCTTTGTTTGATTCTTATATGCTAATAGCTTTGTTTAAAATTATACATAGGGACTTTGTGCAAGCATCACAACTCTTCCCATTACATGTATATGTGTTGATTAAGTTGCATAGCGGCAGAGCCTAGTACCCTTCAAACCTTTAGGATCAGGGTGTAACTTTAAAGTGTTTTCGGGATCAAAAAGCCTGAGAGTATATCTACCTCATTAGATAAGATCTTTTTTTTTTTTTTTCTTTTTCTTTTTTTTTTCTTTTACTTTCTTATAATTGTAATTTACTTGACGTATAGTTCTTGTTTATTCTAAGGTCTTTCTCTTCTGATATAAGGCCACTCAAGAACTGTCAAGAGATAAGTTACCATATTCTGTAAACACACGTTGGAATCTGAGGATAAAACTCACATTGTTAGATTAGCATGTTCCAATCTGTGAAACCTTTGGGTGACTTGTAGTGAGGGAATCAAGGAGTCACTAGTTGATTGGGTAACCTTGTCTTGGAAGTTTCGCGTTTTTTTGATCCACAGTAAGTTTCAACTATACTATTTTTCCTTGACTTTATTGGTTGATAATCAAAAGGAAATATTAGTCGTATGGTTGGAGGTTGGGTAGTGATAGTCTTCCTGGCTGACTGGGAGCAACTCCTTAGCAGAATAAAAGACGTCTGTTAGGGGATTCATGTGTGTATACATAAAATGGTTATAGGCGCATGGATCGATAATGCTGAAGTGAGGTCACTTAGTGCTAGCATATTCCTCCTCAACTACGTACACTAGACCGAAGTCTGGCAGTAGGGAAGATTTTAGCAGTTTTATTCGGTGAGTATTCAAAACTGGACTAATTAAATCCGGAGTTTTTTTACATTTATAATTTTCTTCTTGAACAAAATATCGTGCTTTATTTTATTTCCATATTATATTGGTATTTATTTATGATAGAAGTAAAAACACCTGAACGTTAATATGTGTGCGAATTCTAGTTCTTCTCCGTCTTAAAAAAGATCATTGATAAATTTATATGTAGGTTGTAATAAAAAAATAACAGTGTACTCAATAACCTTTTTTTTCAAACAAATAATATAATAATAGAAATATTTTTAGAGATTATTTTTAGGATTTTTTATTATCAAACTTATTTATTTATTTTAACTAATACATAGATATATATATATAAATCTATTTATTTTAAGAAAAAATTATTTTTATTATTAAGTCATATTATAACTAATTATGGATTGTTCATATATCAATTTTATTATATTATATGAAGAAAACTACCTTTGTCAAAAATAAATGATGCTGTAATTCTTTTAACCATTTTCCCCATGTTCCTCTATAGTATTTGTACACTGTAAAAAATCTTCTAACGGTACAACAATAATTTAGCTTCGTCACTTATTCTTTATATGTGTACTTTAATCACAATGTTGATTTCCAAGGAAAAGAAGAATAAATCAACAAAAAAAACCCATCTTTTTTCTAACTAAAGTCTTGATTTCTTAAGGGAAGATAAATCAATCGACATAAAACCCTTTCCTTTTTTCAATTACTGTGTTGATTTCTTAGGGAAAAGAGGATGAGTCAACTAACACATAAATACTCATCAGGAATTTTGACGGTTATATGTATAATGTATTCATACGTTTCTTCAGAAAAGGAAAAAAGATCCTCTAAAGAAATTGTCAAATCTAATTTCCTATTGTGTACATAGTCTCGTGAAATTTAAGTTTAAAAAAATGTTAGATGAAGCGTCAAAGGTAGACATAGAAATGAAAAAGGAAAATTTTACGGAGAACAAAAAAGAGAGAGAAACGAAAAGTGGGAGGGAAATGCATCACGTGAATTGTGAATTCTTTATTCAGATATACCATTTTATTTTGCATTACAAACTAAGCGATCTAGACCAAAATTTACAGCACTTAACATCATGCCATCATTCTGATTGGAAACGGAAGGAGTCCTTCTGTATGTTTATAATGGAAGTTAAAATATAATCGTTTTATAGTAATTATTTTAATTTTATTTTATTAAAAATATTTTTAACTTTAAATTATATTTTTCTTAATTAAATTAAAAATAATAAAATTAAATACATAACTTGTTATTTAGTTTCAAAATATCGTCCAAACGTGGTATAATTTAAAAGATATTATAAAAAAGAAGAATTTGATATAGTTGTAATAAGTCCTGATATGGTTGTAAAAAACTTTTAGTAACCATTTCAATTTTTTGATTTTCTAATTCCTTTAAATCTAATTCAAATTTGTTCAGATTGAAGTCAAAATCTTTCAATTGTATTATAAATTAACTGTAATTTACTCATAATTGATTACAATAGTTTTAAATGACCAATAGATTTAAAGAAGTTGAAAAATAGTTGTAAAAAGTTCAATCTTCAGGTTGAACCCCCCACCGTTGCACGGTCATCTAGTATATATACGATCTAAATGGTAGGTTTTTGAAACAAAAATAAAAAAGAGCTAGAGAAATTTCTACCCCTTGAGTGTTTATAACCTCTAGGCTACCGTTCAAAAAAAAACCCTCTAGGCTACTAATGAAAACCCTATTTTCATCGAATTACTGTATTAAGAGAAAATGTACGCTTGAACTGCATCAATGATGCCTTTTGTCTAACTCATAAGAAAGCTTTTAAAGCTGCAGTGATGAAAGAAGCCACAATAGTTGATTTAGTACATATGTGTAACTGGAGCATACAACTACTGCATCAACCAGATGAGGGGGTAAAGGCAAAATTGGAAAATTTAGTTGGATTGATTGGTACCCCCAATCTAGATAATGGTATAGACTCAATAAGTTATCATCACTCAGCAAGTTACACAACAAAAAAAAGGCTATATATGGCTTTTGCAACATCAACAGAATGGACCTGAAGAGGATTGTTGTAACGAGAGATCTAACGAGAACAATAATGGAGATCGAGACACAGAGATTTACGTGGTTCACTAACTGTTACGTTAGCTACATCCACAACAGAGAAAGCAGAGTTTTATTATAGAGCAGAATACTGAATTACACCCATTCTAGGTACAACATGTGTATATATATAGCGCAAAGAAACAAGCCCAGTGATAATACATTATGTATACCGTTTAGGCGGGAGGCTCTGCCCCTCGGACTCCCCGTAGAGTTCCGGTCAACGACTGATTCAAGGCATATCAACAAGGGTCTTAAGTATGTGTGAAACAACAAAGTCCCTCCTAAGGAACAACTCTTTTGTGTGGCTGGCTATTCATAACATCATTCCTACAATAAATAACCTGAACAAGAGAGGATGTCAGATACCAGAAACAAGGTGATATTTTTGTAACAGAGAAGACGAGTATATATCTCATATTTTACTCCATTGTTGATTCTCCAAAGACATCTAGAATCACTTCATCTCCACAATGGACTCAGGTTGGGTGCATAAAGATGAAGTAAAGGATCAGTTTCAGCTGTGGCACACAAATAAGTGCAAAAATTTAACAAAGAAAATCTCTTATATTTTGCCATTCGCACTCAGTTGGGCTCTTTGGGGAGAGAGAAATCGAAAGGTAATGGCAAAAAAAAGAAAATGACTGGTTGATCATAGATTTTCTAGTTTCATAGATTTACGTGGTTCACTAACTGTTACATTAGCTACATCCACAACAGAGAAAGCAGAGTTTTATTATAGAGCAGAATACTGAATTACACACATTCTAGGTACAACGTGTGTATATATAGGGAAAAGAAATAAACCCTAATTCGACTAAATAAAGGAAAACAAGCCCAGTGATAATACATTACGTATACCGTTTAGGTTCCGGTCGGACTCCCCGTAGAGTTCCGGTCAACGACTGATTCAAGGCATATCAAAAAATCTCCACCTTGACTTGAATCCTCCCAGCAGCAGAAACAGATGCACCATGACAGTGCCAGAACCTTTTTCTGCCTCAGATGCCCTAGACAAGGGCTCAGACTACTGACTTGTGATATTGAGCAAGTCCAAGCAATGTTGGAACTTGCTCTCAGGAACTGGCTTGGTGAACATGTCAACATGGTTATCAGCTGTCCCTACCTTCTTCACTTCAATTCTCTTCTCATTTCTCATAAAGTGTTACCTGACATCAATGTGCTTCGTCTTCTCATGATGGACTTGATCCTTGGTTAAGCATATTGCACTCAAGCTGTCACAATACACTATATCCTGATCCTGATGTAGGCCTAGATCATTAACCAGCCCCTTTAACCAAATTCCCTCCTTAGCAGCTTCTGTCAAGGCCATATACTCTGCCTCTGTAGTAGAAAAAGTAAATGTAGGTTGTAGAGTTGCCTTCCAGCTTACAACAGAACCTCTAAGAGTGAACACATAACCAGTCATAGATCTCCTACTTTTCACATCTCCAGCATAATCAGAATCTGAGAAACCAACCACTAAACATCGGGTATCGTTCCCATAACAAAGACCGACATCTGAAGTACCTCTAAGATACCTGAAAATCCTCTTAACAGCTTGCCAATGTTCCTTAGACGAACCATAAACCGAATGACCACACTAACAGCAAATGCTAAGTCTGGTCGAGTGCAGACATCAGACTTCCAACTGCGCTAGCATATGGAACTCGATATATGTACTCTTTCTCCTCATAAGTCTGAACCGTGTACATTCCCAACTTGTTGTTAGGTGCCATTGGAGTATCTATAGACTTGGCTAAAGACATTCCAAACCTGCTCAAAATCTTCTTGATGTACCCTTCCTGTGATAGGAAAAACTTTCTCTTCTTCGTATCCCTATAGATTTCTACTCCTAGAATTTTCCGAGCAGCACCCAGATCTTTCATCTCAAACTCCGCACTGAGAGACCCCTTCAGCTTCTGAATATCTGACTTATTCTGAGCAGCAATCAGCATATCATCAACATACAGAACTAGATAAATACGTGAACCATCCTGAAAATCATTGTAGTACACACAACAATCATACGGACTCCTGTGATAGCCAAGATGCACCATATAACTATCAAGTCGCTTATACCACTGCCTGGGGGACTGTTTTATCCCATATAAGGGCTTCTTTAGCTTGCAGACGTAATTCTCTTTACCTGGAACTTGGAATCCATCTGGCTGGCTCATATATATTTCTTCTTCCAACTCTCCATGCAGGAAAGTTGTCTTCACATCTAGTTGCTCAAGTTCCAGATCCTGATGTGCAACTATGGCTAGTAGCACTCTGATGGAAGTGTGCCTGACCACTAGTGAGAAAATCTCGTTGTAGTCCACTCCCTCTCTCTGATTGAAACCTCTTGCAACCACTCGTGCTTTATACTTGACACCCTCTGCAGCTGACATCCCTTCCTTATTTCTGAAAACCCACTTGCAATTAATTACTTTTCTATCAGTAGGCATTTTTACAAGCTCCCAAGTCTCATTTTTGATAAGGGACTCCATTTTTTCTACCATTGCGGCAAGCCACTGTACTGACTCGTTTCCAGATACTGCAGCCTTGTAGGTGGACGACTCGTGATCCTCCACCTCCTCGGCCACCTGCAATGCATAACCCACCAAATCGTCAAACCTGTACCTCGCTGGAGGTTTTATTCTAACCCTTCTAGGTTGGTCTGTAGCAATGCTCCGATGTTCAACTTCCTTTGGTGGTGCATTCTCAGACTCATCTGCATCTTGCTCTTCGGTAACTGATGGTGGTAGTTGGTTGTCAACCAACTTAGGTGCCTGATTCTCCTCTGGACTGAATTGCACCTCCACCTCCTTAACAACAACCTCATTTTATGGTGCATCAGTGATCTTCTCTCTGGATTTCAGCATAGAATTTTCATCAAAGACTACACTTCAGCTCAGTATAATCTTATTGTAAGACCAGATCCTGTACCCTTTCACACCTACACCTTAGCCCATGAAAACTCCCTTCTTAGATCTTGGCTCGAACTTGCCTTCATCTACATGATAATAAGCAGTGCAGTCAAAAACCCTCAGTTCTGTGTAATCGGCAGCTTTTCCAGTCCACACCTCATAAGGTGTTTTGCAGTCAATGCCTGTGTGTGGGCTCCAATTGATGAGATAGCAAGTTATTGAAATCGCTTCTGCCCAGAACCGTCTAGCAAGTCCTGCATTCGAAAGCATACACCTTGCTTTGGCCAAAAGCGTCTGATTCGGTCTTTTTGCTACACCATTCTGCTGTGGTGTAGACCTGACTGTGCGATGAAGAGCAATACCCTGATCTTTGCAGAAATCATCAAACTCAGATAAACAGAATTCTAGACCATTATCTGTTCGCAGCCTCTTGACCTTCTTCCCAACCTGATTTTCTAACAGTGTCTTCCACTCCTTAAACTTACTGAACGCCTCACTTTTATGTTTCATCATGAATATCCAAGTTATCCTGGAATAATCATCAATGATAGACAGAAAATATCTGTGACCGCCCAGAGACTCAACACGAGAGGGACCCCAGCAATCTTAATGGATATAGTCCAGCGTGCCTTTGGTCCGATGAACTGCCTTAGGAAACTTGCTGCGTTGTAGCTTACCAAACACACAATGCTCAGAGAACACAAGGCTCTTGGTCTTATGACCCCCAAGAAGATCTTCCTTTGAGAGAATTTGCATTCCCCGTCCGCTCATATGAGCAAGCCTCATATGCCATAGTCTGGTCAGGTCAGATCCCTGAATTTCAGCTGAAGCAACAACTGCAGAACCTGTGAACGTTGAACCCTGTAATACATACAAAGTTCCATGCTTGACACCTTTCAGAATCACAACAGAACCTTTGCAAACATGCAAACCTCCACCTTCACCTTTGAAACTGAAACCCTTGCTGTCTAGCAGACTCAAGGATATCAGATTATTTGTCAAGAGTGACACATGCCTGACTTCCTTCAACGTGCAGAGCCTCCCATCATGTGTCCTAAACCTGATTGAGCCGATTCCAACCACCTTGCAGACAGACCCGTTTGCCATAAAGACACTTCCCCCATCTACTCGGCTGTACGTAGTAAATAACTCTCTTATGGGACATATATGGTAGGACGCCCCAGAGTCAAGGAACCACACATCATACTAATATGTGTAATCATCTGTTAGCAGAATAAAATCTCCCTCTGAAGCGTTTCCACATTGAGCTACTGCTGTAGATCCAGAGTTACGTTCTTGTTGCTTCTTCTTCTTAGGACATTCCTTCTTCCAATGACCTTTCTCCTTACAGTAGGCACAGACGTCTTTTGGTAATTTATAGCCGGAATTTTTCTTGCCCTTCTTACCGTCCTTGCTTCCTTTTGCCATCAACCCGGAAGCCTGATTATCTGTACCTGTTCCAGCAGCCTTATGCCGCATCTCCCTGGTATGAAGAGACGACCTAACCTATTCCAGCATTACAGTCTCTTTTCCGACAATAAAAGACTCTCTAAAATTATCATACGACGGAGGCAGAGACACCAGCAACATTAAGGCAGCATCCTCATCTTTCACCACTTCATCAATATTACGTAATTCAAGCAGAATAGTATTCACTTGATCTAGGTGATCTCTAAGAGGCGTACCTTCAGACATGCGCAGACTGAAAAGACGTTGCTTCAGCATCAACTTGTTGGTCAGCGATTTCGTCATGTAGAGACTTTCCAACTTTAACCATAAAGCGGCGGCCTTTTCCTGATCTGCGACTTCAGTGATTACTTCGTCCGCGAGACACATCATAATCGTTGAGTGAGCCTTCTCCTCCATTGTCGCATACTCAGCGGTGGATGTATCTGCGCCCTTCTTATCCAAAGCTAACGGAAACCAAAGACCTTGTTGCTTCAACAAAGCCCGCATCTTGATTTGCCACAGACTGAAACTATTTCTCCCGGTAAACCTGTCGATCTTCATCATGGATCCGGACATCGTTCTCGGCGGAAATCGAACCTCGCTCTGATACCAATTTGTTGTAACGAGAGATCGAACGAGAACAATAATGGAGATCGATACATAGAGATTTACGTGGTTCACTAACTGTTACGTTAACTACATCCACAACAGAGAAAGCAGAGTTTTATTATAGAGCAGAATACTGAATTACACCCATTCTAGGTACAACGTGTGTATATATATAGGGCAAAGAAATAAACCCTAATTCGACTAAATAACGGAAAAACAAGCCCAGTGATAATACATTATGTATACCGTTTAGGCGGGGGGCTCTACCCCTCGGACTCCCCGTAGAGTTCCGGTCAACGACTGATTCAAGGCATATCAACAAGGATCTTAAGTATGTGTGAAACAACAAAGTCCCTCCTAAGGCACAACTCTTTGTGTGGCTGGCTATTCATAACGTCATTCCTACAATAAATAACCTGAACAAGAGAGGATGTCAGATACCAGAAACAAGGTGATGTTATTGTAACAGAGAAGACGAGGATGTATCTCACATTTTACTCCACTGTTGATTCTCCAAAGACATCTATAATCACTTCATCTCCACAATGGTCTCAGGTTGGGTGCATAAAGATGAAGTAAAGGATCAGTTTCAGTGTGGCACATAAATAAGTGCAAAAATTTAACAAAGAAAGTCTCTTATATTTTGCCATTCGCAATCAGTTGGGTTCTTCGGGAAGAGAGAAATCGAAAGGTAATGGCAAAAAAAAGAAAAGGACTGGTTGATCATAGATTTTCTAGTTTCAGATACCTTATCTTAAATTGGGAAAATACGCTAAACTTTATTAGTAAGGTTGTGGATTCAGCTCGGGCCGTTCCCGAATATTTATATTTTGACTTGAGTTTTCCTCGGTTTTAGTTTTCTTTTATCAATAAAATCTTTAATCATTTTCGTTCAAAAAAAACTGCATCAATGATGGGCAAGCAAATCACTTTCGCCTTTTAGAAAAAGTAGAGTTTTGTTTAAAAGTCACCAGCTCTTGTACATTTCGGGAGGAATTAGGGTGCATTTTGATGTGACATATCAAAAACGCGTTTATTGGTGCAACTTTTCTTAAAAACCATTAATATTTCGAGGTGTTCACATAAAATGGTTTACTGAATCTCTGATTGTTTACTTTTCTTCACGATACATGGAAGATCGTCATCTGGTTAGGTCTTTGTCTAACTAAGTAGAAAATCTGCAACCGTTTCAAATGTCTGTTGTTCCGTGGAAAAATAGCTGGACGACGATATGATAAAAACGGAAATGATATTCCACTTTCCTTTCATCACTTAAGTCTACATATTGTAAAAGTATCAGTTCAGGATTGTTCAGCCAGGATCCACCGTTGGTTAAAGGTTTTTTATTCTTTAAATTTAGGATTTAGATGGAGTTAAATGGTAAATAAGATGGTGAAGAGAGAGTGGTATAGCACCTTAGGGCATCCACAATGGATGGATCAAAACCAAAGAGTAAAGAGTAAAATTTTTACTCTTTGGTCCGATCCAAAAACAACGGTTACCCGACTATAAATGACCGGGCGGACGGCTAAAGTAGCGCCTGTTGTTGGGAGGTTGTTTAGAGTACGGTCTCTCGACACGGCGTACGTCTAGGAATACGCTTGAGCTGGGCGGACTAGTGGAGCAACGCTTGATGGCAGGCGTAACGCAGAACAACCGCCTGATGATAGACGGACTTCTAAGCGCACGCCCAAGAGACGGGCGTTGCAGTGAACGAACGCCTGATGGGGCGGACGCATAGCTCACCGTACGGAAAATGGTCTCACACGTGCAACTGATACATGTGAATGGTGAGATGGGAGGACGTTTAACACTACGCCTGGTTTGTCAGGAGGACGTCTAGTGAATCGCCCGTCTCACCAGGCGGACGTCTAGCCGATCGCATATGTATTTCGTCAATATATTCCCATCTGTAGCCATTTTTCTCATGAAGCCTCCAACTTGAGAAACTCCGCCCACCACACCAACACCACCAACACCACATCAGCACCGAGCCTGATTTTGTGAGAAACCCCTCATCAATTTGGAAGGTAATAACCTTAATCTTTACTTTTAGAAGTGATAACCTTAATATTTACTTTAATGTTTAATAAATTTTGTTTAACATTGTACTTTGATTTTGATTATGAGAATTGAAGTTATAGTGTTTTAATTGAATTGAATTTAGGGGTATTGAAGTTATTGTGTTTTAAAATTGGATATAATTTTTTTTTTTGGTATTTTAATTGAATTGAAGTTATAATTGATAATGAGAATTAGGGTTTCATTCTAGGGTTAGAAGAATTTGTTTAATTTAAGTAAACATTGAAAAAGTATTTAGTTAATTTTAGTTGGGTTGTGGATAATTATTTGATTAATTGAATAATATTATTGTTTATGAAATATGGGAACTCTATTATGTTGATTTTTATTTAACCGTAAAATTTACGCAGATTCTGAAGATGAACACAACTGGTATATATGCTGTTAGAGGTGAATATGGTTGGAATCAAATATGGATTGAACCTGAAGGTGGTGTAGTTGTTGATCCACCAATCTTTGTTGATTTGGTGAATGAAGAAGTTCAACCACCAGTGGTTGATAAACGAATGTCTGTTACAAGGGATCGAACAGATGTGTTGGTCAGGACAGTGACCCGTTCGTTTGAATCTGGGGAGTTGATGAGTATTGCAAAACAACGGGGAGTTCTACAAGTGCTTAAGGAGATAACAACCCTTTCTTCTGAAGAGAATGAAAATCTCCCCAACTAAATGAATTATCTACATAGATGTTTTTATCTTTTAAAGCGTTGTTGTTTATGGTGTTGAACCTCATTACTTTTATTACGAATATGGATCTCTTAATTTACCGTGAAAGAGTTGCTTGTAGTTTGTGAACAACATATGCAGTTGCTTGTAGTTTGTGAACAACATATGCAGTTGCTAAGTTATTTTCTTTATTACCTACTTATAACAGTATGACAGTATCTTACTAGGTTCATACATATTCAAACACTTGCTTACATATTTATTGAAACTTAACCTTCTTACATGTTTGACATAATTAGTATCTGTTTCCAATAGATTCTAGTTTTGTAGAAGTGAACAGCTTCATCTTACCATCACAACATGGATCTGTGCATGGTAAGAGGTTGGTTCTGCAGTTATAAGCCATGTGATCAGCTTCCCCACATGAGTAGCAGTAAAATTGCTTCTCTTCTAACCAGTTTTCATCATCTGGTAAAGTTGGTGGGAATAGGTGGTGGAATACCTTGGTGTGAAGCTACATAAGCATCTAACCAGATGAAAACTCCACAGTAGTTGCACTTCACATAAGGTTGAAATCTAGTTTTTCCTTTTTTTGCTTTTCTAAGAAACAGGTAATCCTTGCAGTTGGTTAGTGTGCATTTTGTACCTTCCCAAGGACAATCTCTGGCAACATGACCAGCAAAAATACATACAAAACACTTGGTAATTGGTGATGAGCTTGAACCCTCCATTATGTAGGTTTTGTGTGAAATTTTTTCAAGAATTGTGTTGTTGAAGAAGAAGATTTGAATTTGCAGCTGATGGTGGTGAAAGTAGGATATGGCAACAGTCATTTTATAACAGAAGTGGCAACGGTCATTTTTAAAAAAAATATAAAAATCAGACCGTTGGATATGAATAAAGGTAGTCGTAGGATAATGTTGAAGGCATGTGAGTTTTTAAAAAACTAAAAAAATAGAAATTTAAAATAAAATTATGATACATTTAAGATAACAATATATCAATTGAAAATAAACTGAAAATAACATAATTAGTTCATAAAAGTTGAAACTTAAAATGACAATGCTAATAAGAATGCAAATTTTTAGGTTTAAGGTATTCCAAGAATCCTTTAAGGTTGGTTTAACCTTTTCTAAAAAATGTCTGCCTTCCTAAGTTTGATGTACTATCTTGCTACAGGATCCATCCCGGAGACATCCATCATCATTATACGAAACTCGTCGTCTGCTTCTTTCTTTGCGTCAAGTTTTTCTTTCCTAGCTTGTTTTGCCGCAAACTTTGCCGAAAACTCAGCTAGTTTTGCTGCAAACTCGGATTCTCTCTGCACCATCTACATTTTTGTTTGTTATGTATATTTGGTGTTGAAGTTTTGTTGTTCTTTAATAATAGTTTCCATCATTTCCTGTTGGCCACTCGATTTTGCCTTCCATGTTTTCTTCTGTCGTTTCGCCTCTTTTTTTTTCCATTTGACGGATATATGTGTTAGGTATATCTCCTATGTCTTCATAGCCACTGGAATTTTCTAGGGTTGTTTCCTGTATTTCCCGTTTTTCCTCACTGCTTTCGGAATTTGACTCAGCTTGTGATGAATCGAAAACAGCTGTCGATCGTCGTGAATATTTTATATTTTCTAACATAATTGTGTAGCACTCGTCATGCTTAAATTTTTTGCCACCATTAGCTTCCTTGAAAAGCCTCCTTACTTCTGCAATCTGGTTTTTTAAATTCAATTTGGAGGATATACAATACAAAACAGTAATGTAATCGTCAAAATTAAACGAGTAGTTACCTTATTTTCGAGGCCCCATCCAGTATGGTGTTCACGTTCCACTTCCGCCTCCTTTGCAGATAAAAGTGCCACATCTTTACTTATTCCCTGAAATCGTTTCTGAAGGGAGGTCCAAGTACGCTGTGACATCGAAGCTATGGCTTCTTTCATCCCATATAATATGCGAGACCATAATCTTTCTTCTGATTGATCGGCACCAGTACTACAATCTTGAGATATTGACAAATGAATTTTACACATCAATACATCTTCAGATGTAGTAAAATTTGGACCTCGTGGTTTTGGTGCCATAATTCTAATCGATTTGGAAGAAA
Source organism: Papaver californicum (assembly GCA_023531435.1). Classification (NCBI taxonomy): domain Eukaryota; kingdom Viridiplantae; phylum Streptophyta; class Magnoliopsida; order Ranunculales; family Papaveraceae; genus Papaver; species Papaver californicum. Next base: position 124,934 of record JAJJMC010018315.1, on the reverse strand, counting down.
ATTATATGAAAAAGAACTTAATTATTTTCGAATACTAATTAGATAACAATGAGTTTAGTAAAATGAAAATGGATTAGTATTCCATATATAGGTGTCAAAATATAGCCGTTTTACAACGTCAAAAAACGGTCAAAAACTCAACGGCGAAAAACTCAACGGTAACATATCTCAGACGTTACTCTAGAGTAACGCCCACAATAGGGCGTACGTCTAGCCACACGCTTGAGAGGAGTAACTAGTAGGCAGACGTCTAGGGTGCCGCCCACACTCGGGCGTATCTCTAGCATACCGTTTGAACGGGGCGGTGATTTGGTTACCGCATGTTGTTGGGCGTGATCCTAGACGAACGCCTCACCAAGCGGAATCTTAGTTGAACGCTTCATCAGGCGGAGATTTGGTTAACGCCCGTGTTTTCAAGCGGTACGGTAGGAGAATGCCTGCCATCAAACGGTTAACTACACACCCGCTTAGGAATCAGACGGTTAACTAGACGAACGCTTGACTAAAATGGGTTTGGTCCGAAAAATTTACTACTTGGTCCTAAACATTGTGATTTTTGGACCATCGACTATTAGTACTCGTCCCGCTGTGGCTGGATTTTCACGGAACAAAGAGGGAATATGGGTTTGTTCCGTGTTATAGTCCAGCCATTGTGGACACTCTTAGTGATAAAAAATCCCTTTAACACCTCTTATTCTTATTCCTTATTTAATATAAAAAATACGAAAAAACCATTTTATTAAAAACTCCAATTTTGACATCCTTCTCTCCCGATTCATATCTCGAAAGGCACTCTTCTTTTAGAGAGAACCGTCCTTGACACTTCTTCTTAACCCAAAATAAAATGGCTGATGAAAGGTTGTTATTTTTGAAGGTATTCCCGAGAATAGATCTCATGGAAACGGTGTGGAGCTTGTTTTCAGAAATCATAAGCAAATAAAAAAAACATAAACAAATAAAAATTGCTTCATAAAAAGATTATATTTTAACACGGAAAATTATTCTGAAGTTCGGTGCCCAACCTAACATTTGACTTTCAAACTGAATTAATTGGAAAAGTTACTGCATAAGTTGCATCTAAACACCATGTTACAAACATTTTTTCCTTTTTCTTTTGATACATAATATTGGCCCAAATTGCCCTTGACGGATTTGAAGCCACTGTGTCTACTCCCTCTAAGCAAACCCGGCCAAATTCCGGATATATTTACAGAACATTTCCGCTAAGCCTTACCCTCCGAACTGAGGCAAAACGGGAATCATTCTACTAGAGGTTGGTTGAACTCACTCTCTCACAAACCAGAACACACCGATTGCTGAGTTTGCTTAGAGCTCTGTCATAAATTACTATTTGACCCCCATTACTTAGATTTTGAAGTTTGAGGTTACGTCATTTCACTTGGTTTAATTTCTATATAAACAACAACCATTAGAATTGTAGTTTCATACATCTTTAAAAAAATAAATCAATATATTAATAGTAGTAGAAACACTTCTAATGAACTACTTCAAAATTTAATTATAATTTGTTGTTTAACCGTTTGGTCATTCATGGAGCTTATCTTATTGGTTCCTATGTTTCTAATTCCCTCTTTAGTTCTACTCACTAGTCTATGTGTCATCTTCATTTTCTCTTCAACCGAATCTCAATCATCATCAGATGTTGATCCTTCCAGCTACCCGCCAGGCAAAACAGGATGGCCTGTTGTCGGAGAAAGTATAGAATTTCTTAATACTGCACGTAAAGGTGTTCCGGAAAATTTCATACGAGAAAGAATGAAGAAATATTCAAAAGATATCTTTAAAACTTCACTACTTTGTGAATCTGTTGCTGTTCTCTGTGGTCCATCTGGAAACAAATTTTTGTTTTCGAATGAAAATAAACTTGTTGTTGGATGGTGGCCTAAAAACGTCGAAAAAATCTTCCCTTCTCCAAGTAACAGCTCGGGTCAAGCGGAAGCCAAGAAATTGCGTAAATTACTTCCCCAATTTCTTAAGCCGGAAGCTTTACATAGGTATACAAATATCACTGAATCTTTCATCAATAGGATTTCGGTTAAAATTGCCTTCATGTTTTTTATATATGTACGCACATAAATATTTTATATGCTAACGTTATTTCTATATGCGTTGGTACATGCAGGTATATCCCTATTATGGATAGAGTAGTGATGCAACACTTAGACAGAGAATGGGATAACAAGAAAGAAATAACCGTATTTCCTCTGGCCAAGAATTACACGTTTGGTTTAGCTTGCCACTTATTTGTAAGCATCGACGATCCTGCTCGTATAGAAGAGCTAGGTAAACCCTTTGGAGACTTGGCAGCGGGACTTCTTTCATTTCCGATAGATTTACCGGGAACAGCTTTCAATATTGGGATTAAAGCATCCAAGTTTGTTAGGAATGAGTTAGTAAAGATTATCAAACAAAGAAAGATTGATTTGGAAGAAAAGAGAGCTATACCTACACAAGATATCTTGTCTTATATGTTGTTAGCAGTTGATGATGGGAATTTGATGGATGAATTAGACATTGCTAACAAGATTTTGGGGTTACTTATTGGTGGCCATGACACAGCTAGTGCTGCCATTACCTTCATTGTCAAGTATCTTGCGGAGCTTCCTTATGTTTATGATGAAGTTCGTAAAGGTAATCCATTTAATTATTGATTTAATGTCAATTATAGAAGATAAAAACATAAGCTTCAAAATATTAGCAAATAAATTATTATTTTTTTGCTAAGAATTACCACAATTAATATTGGCAAAGAGAAAAGAAGTTTTTGGATCACCGGCCATACTAATGGGCGTATAACTTACTATGAAATAGTTTTTGGAGGATCACTGGGTGATCTTATACGGTATATAGTTCTTTGCTTCACTATGACTACATTCTTTTAGCAACACTTTAGATTTCTGGATATAGGTTGTTGTTGGGCCCAAATCTTGCAAAATACTATATCACAGTCCACTGGGTGATTCTAGAAAGTCCAAAAATCGTTTGACCACCAGAATAAACTACTACTAATTTCGTCGTGTAAAGTGTAATGAGAATTAATGTCTTCATGATAAGTTTTTAAGTAATTATTAGTCATGAGTATGCTGCTTGCAAATAACAATTCAGTGACCTACTCATATCAGAACAAATGGAGATAGCAAGTTCGAAAGGCCTGGGAGAATTGCTAAACTGGGATGATATACAAAAGATGAAGTACTCATGGAACGTTGCATGTGAAGTAATGAGATTAGCTCCACCTCTTCAAGGAGCTTTCAGGGAAGCCATTGGCAACATCAGCTATGGAGGATTTTCAGTCCCAAAGGGTTGGAAGGTAATTACTACAAATTGTTTTTGCTAGGAATTACCACAATTCATATTAGCAAATAATTTTTTTTCGCCAAGTATTACCACAATTCATATTGGCAAATTAAATGACTAGGAGTCTAGTACCATGCAATAAACTGCGCTCAACAGGCCCAAATTAATCGGGGAGGGTAAGATCCACTGACTTAATTATATACCACCACAAGCTGTAAGAAGCTCTTCATGCCGTGTGGTGAAATAACGAAACTTAGTCAACTAAATGTCATAGATCAAATTAAATGAGACCCACATAAAGGTTCAAAAATGATATCGGCAATGTTCGGATTCTGGATCGATATATTAATTTTGAATTTGAATAGTAGTTGACATGCATTTTGAATATCAAATAGTTGTCAGAAAATAAATACTTTAGTATTTTACGTGATTTATGCAGTTGTATTGGAGTGCACATTCAACGCACACGAACGCAAAGTATTTCTCAGAACCAGAAAAATTTGATCCAACAAGGTTCGAAGGGAAAGGACCAGCACCATACACATACATACCGTTTGGAGGAGGACCGCGAATGTGCCCTGGAAAAGAATATGCAAGGCTAGAGATATTGGTGTTCATGTACCATGTAGTGAGAAGGTACAAATGGAAGAAAATTTTACCTGATGAGAAAATTGTTGTTGATCCAATGCCTGCACCTGCCAAGGGTCTTCCAATTCGACTTCAATCTCAAGTTATTTAATTAGATATTGGTGTTTATGTATCATGTAGTTATCTCAATTTCTTTATTTTAGGGTTTCCAATTATTGTTCATGTTTCATAAGTTTCATCACAATTTCATATCTCAATGTTCTAATTTCCATATCTGTATGTATTTATTATTTCATGTTCAATAATCGATGGTATAATAACAAATCTCTTAGGTTTGAGCTTTGCAATTATAAAAATTTACATCAAACTTTCTTAGGTTCGAGGTTTGCAATCCCTATTTTTTATGTGAGGTTTATCTGTTTCATACAAATGTCGGGTTTTTGGTGATATCCTGAGTTTCTTTCGTGGTATTTTAGAAAAATGAGTACTATTTTTTTATCTTAATAGGTGTAATATGTGAACAACGTTTGATATAATAATTATAGGTATAAAATTTTGAACCGATATTTCAACGATAATCTCTCCGATACAAAGTTGTACTAGTGTCTCTGTCCTGATCGAAACAAACCAAAATCTAATATTAACTACATTGGATGGATCCATCTACGTTACTATACCGAAATTATCGTACAATTTCTACACTATTCTTTTAAACGGTTCAAATAAGAATAAATTAAAAGCTAATTTTAATTTTTTTCTTCCACTGAACCAATTTTTTTTATCTACACTACATACTAAAATTAATTGGTGCATGTCAACGTACGTGGTTCAACGTCTCTCGGCTTGAAAGTATAATACTCCCTCCGTTTCAGGAAAAGAGTTACTTTTCCTATTTGCACAATTGTTAAGGCAAGATGAGAGAGAATAACTTTTATAATTTATTTCCAGATTTACCCTAACAAAAAGTTTAATACTACACATATCTTTATAATGAGAATAATAACATTTCTTAAAATAACAAGAGTAGTTTTGAAAGTTTGTTAACTCTTTTGTTAGAACAAAAATTTAAAAAGAAAGTAACTCTTTTCCTGAAACGGAGGGAGTATTGATTATCAACAGTTAAAATACAAATCAATGATGACGGCTGAGGTGACATTTTTAAAATATACTGATTCTTTTTTATAAGTGTGTAGGGCACACATTGGAAATCTAATTTATTTAAAAATATTTATAATTAATTTTTAATTGGACTTTATATATATAGCGAAATTGTGAGGTATCAATCACTAGTGGAAAATAGGCAATCTGAAACACAATAAAACGACACAATTTAAGTACCGTGACGACAACTCAAAAGCGTCGTTCACTTGATAAAAAAAGGGAAAAATTAAAGTATACTTTGAAATTGTTTCTTACTAAAGTCAAAATATTGTTCTGTAAAGATTTTGTTGACTTGGACAACGACAATACCGTAGTATTGTTTCTACGGTAGATTTTTCAGGACCTTTTTCAGGATTGAGAATCTCATTGCTCTGATGATTTTGATAGAACGATTTTTTGGGGACCCCTTAGACTTTGAGGGGATCATCCATCCTCTTTTGTCAAGGTCATTATGAAGTAATTTCTGGCTCCCCATATCCATAGAATTTTATTAATGGTAAAAATACTCTCACTTAATTAAGAAGTAATAATTATAGTTAGTTAAACTTAGTTAATTTTAAGTGTTAGATGAAATTAAATATTATTGTGTTATAGAATTAGAATAATAATAAGAAGAGTTTTTAAAAAAAAATTGAAACCTAATTTTGGTGGTTGTCGAATTTAAAATGAATTACTCCAGTGGAAACAAGGAGGAATTTAAACCTTTAAATCATAGAAGAAACAAATTATTCATTAATCTTCCCAACAATCCGGTAATGGGTGATTTGTTATATGATGAGTATGTTCTTCCCCGAACCCAAACTCAACCCCAAAATTAGGGTTTTTTCGAGATTACCTGACCACAACAAAGAAGATGATAATGTTTGGATACCCGGGTATACTTGTTAATGTGTTTTTTTCTTAAATTTGGTAAAAATTTCAAACTTTATAGCTTGGCTTCGGCAAGCTCGATATAAGTTCGGTCAGTACAATGAAGAACACAGATAGCCGAACTATCCAAGTTCATGGTAGTAGCCGAACTATTAGTTAAAACTATTGGTAATAGCCGAACTTAGCTGGCAGTAATACAAATGGTAGTAGCCGAACCGAGATGTTCGGTTAAAACTGTAATAGAATTTCAAACCGAACAATGTGCTTCTTAACCGAACTTTTAAAATAACAAAGAATTTTATCAAGTATGAAGTTCGGCTATCTCGATAACAGGATTTAATAGCCAAATTTGTATTTCTAGAACCATCCTAAAAAGTTCGGTTAAGCTTATACTTTGTATTTTAACCGAACATTTTTAATTTACCAGGTTATTTTGTGTTAGAAGTTCGGTTTGAAATTATTTATTGCAGGCAGCCGAATATTTATGATTTCACTAAGGATTGTTGGTGTCGAAGTTCGGCTAGGGTTTATATTTTACTCCCTAACCGAATATTATTCTGGATTGTGTAATTATTAGCCGAACTTTCTTCTCTCTAGCCGGACATTACATAAAATATCAAACAATTTTATCAAGTAGAAAGTTCGACTAGCTCGATAATAAGATCTAATAACTGAATATTTCTATGTTTTTCATAGATTTAAATATATATCGAACGAAATTTTATTTTAACATCCGAACTATTTGTTCGGTTGGTTATGTAATAGGCTTTATAAACCGATTTTTTTACCAAACTTACGAGTTTATTAACTAATGTTTCAAACCAAGTTACGAAGTATTAACGTCAAATACAAACCAATTGTTGAAATTTAAACCATCTAATTGTTCTAAAATACAAACATACTGAATTCAAGCACTCATGCACCACGTCGACGAGTGCGACGAACTATTTTACCACGTCCAAGTTCTTCGTCGGATGGGGTCTCATCTCCACTTGGTTCCAACATAGTAGCAACAGTCATACTTGAGCCTTCCCCACTTGGTCCTATTCTAGTAGCAGTAGCAGCAGTTGAACCTCCCCTTTGTACACGATTCATCTTGGGCGCCTTCTCCTTGATCGTCTCAACCTCATTGTTCGTTATGACCTTGTCCCATTTGTTGTAAAGGGATGTCTGTTCTTCAGTCGACATATGGTCTCCTGTGCAAATTTTAGTCATCATTTTTCTCAATAGCTTCCTACCCGTCTTAACCTATTCAAAGTTAAACATAAAAATACTTTATTTTAGATCAAAGTTTATAACACTTAAAAAAACTTAAAGAGAATAACATTATTTATTTACCACACTCTCCAAAGCCTTCGCCACATCTTCGTTGCAAGTAGGCATTTTCCCGGTTTCAATTCCCTTTTCCTTTGCCTTACCGCCTTAGCTTGTTCATCATGATTTATAATATAGGGATGAGTAATACCTAGATACCAATCCATGTACTCTTCTCTGTAGGCACTTTGGGTACCCTCCTCCAAATATATACACTCATCTTCATCAATAAGGTATTCATCCATGTTGTTCCAAATGTCTGGCGTTGGATGTGGATCATGACAGGGCTTTAAAAAATTGGCGATGTTCTTCGTACACCTCTTCAACAATCTAAATTTTCCATTCACTACATTTGGGATAGTCTGCATACAAGCGAGTTGGCGAAATACTCTTCGAGGGTTGTACATCGAGTAAACGCCAGGGAAGAACAATGACCTATAGTAAGCCATGACTGGGGGAATCTCAACCTCAACAAAAGAGTAGGGGCGAGAAAATACTTCATGCGCTCCCAAATATCCCAACACTCTCCTCGTGTATTCCAACAGATTTTATTTAGCTTTCAACTGTGTGCGCTTGAACTCGTACTTTCGACCGTCGACTGCCCAGTAAGCTAACCTTTCTTCTCATCAGCCAACGCCATTACAGGGAAGTGGTCGTACACCCACACCTAAGAGAAAAATTCTAGTTTAACAAAAGTTCAGTTAGAACAACAAATCAATTATCAACCCAACATAAGAAATTTCGGCTACATATTAAGATTCATCAATCATCTTTCTTATGAAATTGATTGGAATGGGTATGTCAAAGATTACCTAGAAGAGAGTTTATTAGCCTCCGATTTGTAAAGTAACATTTTTAAATAGAAAACATTTCTAACTAAATAGAATATGCCTTGCATCAACCACCCCTGGCTGAAAGAAATCTCAGCTCCGAAGAGATGTTTTATGAACCTTGCATATATCTTTGATGTCTTTTCAGCCTTCCCACGATCGAAAACAAAACCCATAACTTTAGAGATCCTAAAGCACAGTATCCAAGAAACATTCTTGAAAGGAAAATATGAAATCTCTGTTTCTTTCCCACAATCAAAAACAAATACTATAACTTGATCTCCTTGTGGTGATTTCTTACGCACTTGATCAGCATTCGTTGTATCTGTGTACTTCCCACTCTTGTTGATTATTTCATTTAAAATAGACAACTCTAGATTGCCAATTCCACTAGTCATTAGTCCTTTCACATTTAGAACATCTAGAATAATATTTTCTGACGAATTCTTTAACACTGCAACCAGAACCTTAAGCCAAAATGTGACTACACTCTTTAAGAGAATAAACACTAGCCTAAGCTATTGTTTTGCATACAACGACGAGGTTGTCGAAATACGCTCTTGATTTGGCTGTTTCAGAAAGAAAAAGATCTTTGAAAACTGTATCATAGCCTCTTTGGAAAAAAATTGTTTTAGTGCATCCTCTTTGCACTTCTGTAAAGTTTCCGACACACATTTGTTTCGAGATGTACTAATAAATCTTTTAATGAATTGAGAACCTAATTTCTTACACTTCGTAATAGGCTTACTCCTCAAGGATTTAGGTTGACCATTGTCAACATGAAACTCAACCTTTGCAGCACTGTCATGTTCTTGTCTGAAATCAATCAGTAAATGGAAAATGATGACAAACGTATCTCCAATACCAAACCTAGGAATTAAATTAGACACTAAAGCTCTTACACCGATCACAGCATTAATACCACACACCTTAGGTTGTTAACTGAGATCGTCTCGTTTAAGCTCTGAGCTTTCGGCAACACTCAAACTCTGAGATGCAACAAATTCATTTTCAATTCCCAACCTCTTACTGGAATGCAGTTCCAAAGATATACTAAAATTTGGCATAAATTGACTTTTCACGAGAACTGTTAGGTACTGACTTGTAACTTTAACTCAAACCTTAGTAGTGGTGTCCCCACTTAGAATTAAAACTGTTAGATGCCTTGGACATCAACATGGAGTGCAGTAACTAAGTTCTGATTCAATCCTAAGAAGATCACCTATCTCCATTACCAGAACTGTCATCAAATCCCAACCATACAAATTCTCATGGCAGTTCTCACTGTGAACATATTCATCTGAAAGAGAGGCAATCTTCAATACTTTTACCACCTCAACGGTCGGATCTCTACCTGAAATTAAAAGCACTTCCTCCACCCCTGTTTTCTTCTTGTTGATAGTTGCACGCACCTTGTGATGGATACATCTTATGCCATCACCATAAGCTTCCCTTTCCTCCGCAAATTTTTCGTCCAAAGAGAGTGCTACTGGATCAACACCTTGTTGTGGATGATATCCATACACATCCTCACATACTTCATTAGTAATAGTGCAACTGAGAATTTCACCTTGCGGCACAAGCTGATCACAAGTCTTTACATATTCTCTTGAGTAAGGCATATCCATTCCAAGGTATTCTAGAGAATCTTCAGTCGTTGTATTCCTCCCGATCTTAGAGAGAATTCGACCTCGAATTTTATGTTTATAATTTTGTTCGTGTATTTCTCTACGACAATAGAATATGTTTGGTAATTCTACCATCATAACACTTCTCCTCTTGTTAGAGAAAATTCGCCCACAAATTTTACCGGCATAATTCTCTCTACAAGTTCCTTTGCAATAAGCGATTTCTATTTGCTTATAAGAATCTGATCTTAAACTAAGATTGTCAACAATACATAAAGCTTGTACTGTATATAAAGCTTGAGATCTCAAACTAAGCTTTTCCACTAGATATATTGCTTGATTCTCACAAACAGAATGAAATAGGTTTACGGGATTACCTATGATGCTTGTGTCTTTCTTAATAAAAGAAGCATACCAGCAGGTGTAAGCATAACTTCTTCAACTTCTGGGTAGTTGTCTTCCTGGATAAAAGGATCAATACCAGCAGAAGTAAACAAAACTGTTTCTTCAACTTCTGGGTAACTATCGTAGACTGGTGGTAAGTCCAAATCAACAACGACTTCCTCTTCACTCTCTCTTACTGAGAATGGTGTTTCCTCATGAACCACAGGTCTATGGAAAAACTTTCTTCAACTACTGCCTGCTCATATTCATATTCTTCAGAAACTTTTTCTGGTGAATCTAAAGGGTGGTGTTGTGAGAATAACAGATTCTCCTCTTCTTTCCCACTTTGTGAGAATAATGGATTCTCATGAACAACATAACGATGAAAAAAATTCTCATCGACTTTTGTGTGTTCATCTTTTTCAGAAAATCCTTCCGGTGAATCCAAAGGGTTGCGTCGGCCTTCCGGTATCTCCATTCGGGATTTCGCACGTTCTCGTTTCTCAAGTATGTCTAACCGTTGCAACAAGTCCTCCGCCATGATACTAAGCTCAGCTATAACTTCTGCACGTTCACTACCTTTACTACCACCTCTACTTCTACCTACTATTGTAAAAAACTCGGGTTTGTAGGTGTTTTGTTTCTAGCGCCAGTTGATGAACTTTGGAAATCTAAAACGATAGGATAACACAATCAAAAAACAACAAGCATATAGAACTTGAAGTTGATCTCTAAGAACGTAGATAAATTGAGTCTAGGTTAAAACACATTACTCTTCTATAATCAATAGATTTTAAATTATAAGAAACTATCATAAAAAATTTACCTCCTAAGAAAGACCTAATAACCTATTTATATTAGAAAGATAACCCCTACGAAAAATACCTAAACGATATAAACGCCCTCTCTATAGAAAGAAACTAGTAAACATTCCTAAATAAAAAACATTCCTAACAAAATAAGATTCCATTTTGTTGACATACAGCTTAATTATAAGCTAATAATAATTAAAGAAATAAAGAATTAGATACTTTCGGTTAGCGAATTTTGCATAGTATTTTCAGTCTCTGGTTCTCTGACTTCTTGCTGAATTGTTACACAAGTTGATTGAATAAGGATTAGGTGTGGGTGGAGGTCTGCTGTCATATACTTATGTCATTATTTTGTAATTCTAATAAAAAGTTTTATGAAACAAGATTACAATCTAGAGTCCAGACTGTCACATTGTGCAGGCATTTGGATTCTGCATTCTTTTGTTAACAAGTCTAGGAAAAATGTTCATTTACAATCCTGTTTTGTAGATTGATCCAAGTCGAAGCCCAAGATTTATAGAGCCAGCTAGACTTCGCGAGCTAGCCGAGAATGACACAGACAAAAAAAAAGCAACTGTGGCATGCTCAGTATAAAGCAAAGCAAGAGAAAATGACTGACCATGAAAACAGGCATTGAAGGAAAGACGTCATGTTGCTTATCAAAATTGCAAAACAAGATTTAATGCAGCAGGTTGTAAGCTTACTGATTCTATAATGCTCATCCCATAAGTAAGGGTTTAACAACATAAGCTTAGAGGTAACTGATTCAGACGGTCCTATAAAATAAAATGGGTGACTGATTCAATTGTTTGGGACATATTTTAGTAGGATGTCAGATATTTGAACTAATCCGTCCGAGTTTCAAACACTATACACACCAAACATTTTAATCTTATGGTGCATTTGCATTTGTTAACAAACTACTTATTGCAGGTTTGATGAACAACCGTTATGTAAGGGACTTACATATTTATAGAGGGGTTTTTTATAGGAATAATGACTGGAATGCCCCAATTTGGGGGGTCAAGTCTCATTTCTTTCCCGACGAACAAAAATAAACAAAAATGTCCCAATCTGTTAGTTTTTCGGTTAAGTTGAAGTTTTTTTGCATATTTTTAGGGCATTTTTACTTATTTTTGCTAACAGATTGGGGCATTTATGTCCCAACTTAACCGAAAAACTAACAGATTGGAGCATTTTTGTTTATTTTTTTTCGTCGGGGCAGAAATGAGACTTGACCCCCCAAATTGGGGCATTCCAGTCATAATCCCTTTTTTATATGAGAAAAAATTAGCTTATTAGTTATAAATTTAAAAATCCTTTATCTATTATATTTTTATAATGGTTAAATTATCCTTGTTTAGTTAGTAATAATTAATCTAATTAGCTAATAGATTAAACTAATAAATTCATGTTATACTTAGTCAAACCAAATCATATTTTTATGTCTTGTTTTGGGGTGGGAAAAAAAGTAGAAGAAAAAAGAGATAATTTCTTGGAGATTTTTGAAAAAACCTAGACTTTGATTCACTCAACCAAAATGAGTGATTCTAGCTTAAATTCTTGGCCTTTTTCTTGCTCAAAATTGCTTAATGTACGTAATTTTTTTTTTCTTATGATTCAGGCAAGTTTACGGTTGAGTTTTCATCTCGAACCTAATCGTAAGACATATTTACGGTTAGGTTTCGATGAACACCTAACCGTAACTGGTTTAAAAATAGCGAAAACCCAATAGTAACATTTTTACGGTTGGGTTTTTAGCATCGAACCCAACCGTAACTCATTATGTGCATGAGTATTTATTGTTATTTATTGCACCAGTTACGGTTGGGTTCGACTAAAAATTCCCAAACGTAAATAATATCACGGTTGAGTTCGATTTTTGGTTCCCAACCGTAATTTCTTCTATAATTTTTTTTTTGTCTTTACAGCTGGCTTTAGGGGTATAACCGAACCGTAAGTATTTATATGGTTTGTTCGATGCTCTTAACCTAACCGTAAATTTCTCTTTCCTAGTGTTTTACAATCAAACCTAAATGTAAAATGTATACGTATGAAAAACCCAACCGTAAAGTTTCATCTTCATCTTCATTTTGTAAGTTTCTGTTGGAAATTGAAGAAACCTAACCGTAAAATCAAAGAAAAACCAGTTATATTTGGGAATCCAACCGTAATTTCTCCTAAACATGGATTTACGGTTGGGTTTTGGAAAAACTCAAACGTAAAATTTTCTAAAAACCTAAATTTTTTTCTAGAATCAGTCAATCAAACAAGATTACAATCACAAAAAAGGAAAACAAATTGGGTTCTTCTTTAATTTCTTGATTAGATTGGTTTGATTAATTTTGATTGTCATCACTGCTACCTTCTATAAAAGGAGAATGATAAAAAAGGGGAGAAAAGAGTTGGAATGGAGAAGGAGAGTTGAAATGGAGAAGAAGAAGAGTTGAATTAGATAGTTTTTTTTTTAGGTCTTAATAGATTAAAGGACAAATTATAATTTTTATAGATAAAACGCTAACATAGACATTTGCTATTATTATAGGTAGGGCTGTCAACGGATGCTTTCGAAACGGATACTGGCTCAGCCGGTTCCAATATTCGATAAGCTTATCGAATATCCGATATCCGATAAGTTCCGACGGAATCTTAAACTTCAAATTCGATTCCGTTTCGATAAGCTTATCGGATATCAGATACTATCCGATGAATATCTGATAGCTGATATAAATCTTAACACCTGTTTTTTCACTCAAAATTTTCAGTTCATTTAAGCATTTCCAGTTCATAATTCAGTTCAAACACATATAAAACACACACAAATGATCACAATTAATAAATTACACGTTCTATCAGCTTGCAGAAAAACATTAACGGAGACACCATGGGTAAGAGAACCACCAAAGAGAATCAGTATTGAATCAGATACACCACTTGAATCCCGTATGAAGACTGTATTGACCTTAACTTTCTCACCAAAGACCAACCATGGGTAAGGGATTGTCTGATAGCGTGCATTTACAGAATTATGTAAAATCCATAGTTATGGTCAGATATAGACATTATGATCAAGAGTACTACAGAAGAAACAGTTCACAAATTGCACGTTTACTAGCAGGCTAACAAACAAAAAGCAGCATGGATACATGTAAAGAAAAACACATAAGGCCAATAATTCAAGGCTAGAGACTAATTACATAAGGCTAGTAAGGAACAAAAATCCAATATCCAGATTCTAAAATTATAAGTTGGGAGTCTTTGAACTTACAGCATATAATAGGACCTGACCATCATCCATTGTTTTAAAAACATAGAGCTCTCTCTTTGCTGCAGAGATAGCAAATTTAAATCCATCAGATTAAATATAACTACCAAGATGAAAAGAATGGGCAATAACATGGACCAAGAGTGTCTTACCACAACAAATGCTATACCAGGAAAGAGGCCAGAACAGATGATAGCACGGAAAATAGATTGGTTATGGCTTAAACTATTATTCTTGTTGGATTTTGTCTATAACAAGCCAGCATCTTAAGATAAAGTTAAACTGTTTTCGTAAGGAATGGATAGCCTGAAGAGTCTGGGCAGAGAGGAAATTCCTCCAGCAATACTCATAAGCTGATCCTTCTCTTTCTGCATCTTTCCATCATTCATAAGCGCGGACAAGAGCCATATGATCACTATAGTCCTTCGCAGGGAACCTTGACTTTGCTGTCCCTGCTAGCTGAATGAAAAGATAAAATCAAATTAATTTGGAGTAGATATATATTGTAGTCATTTCGAGATATGAGAATTCCTATTGACATTGAATCAACACTAATGACGCTCATGTGGAGAACACACAAGACATGGAACAGACCAGCCACTACAACAAGAGTTGAAGTATGAGCTTACATCCATTTTATCTTGTGGAAGAAAATAAGGTCTCTGCTATCTTTTGCTATCATTTGGGCAGTGTGGTCAGAGAGAAATCGCAGAGCGATGGCTAAAAACAGACACAAAGATAAATACACTATTGTTGTAGAAGTAAAAAGAATGATCTATCAGTGGGGATCACTTTAAAAATGTATTGGACTGACATATCAGGGGGTAGGTTTAATCTCTTTACTCTTTACTTACCACCCTTATCGGTATCGGACATTTCAGAACGGATACTGGCTAATCCGGCTCCGTTACGATAACACGAAAATATCCGATAGAATATCCGTTTCCGACATCCGATATCCGTTATATCGGATAATATCCTCATCCCGGATTTTCGGAAACGGCTATCGGATTTTGGATTGCGATTGACAGCCCTAATTATAAGATACCCACGTGTGGATGCCATAAAAGTAGGGCTGCACAGGAACCGCCCCGAAAAACCGTACCCGCCCGAACCCGACACAACCGCGGGTTTTTAAACCGAACCCGCCCGTAAAGGGTTGGTATACGGTTTTCAAAATCAAAAACCCGGTCATGGCGGTTCGATTTACGGGTTTAGTATAAGAACCGCCTGAACCCGCCCGTATAAACCGAGTATTTTTAGCTATTGATTGATATTACCAATTTTTATCCTAGCCATTCATCTAAAGAAGAAACCTAACTAAACAAAACACTCTAAAGTTCTAAACCTAATCTTTCTATTCATAGTGAAGAGTGGTAGGAATGTAACTACAACATCGGTTGAGTTCAGGGTCAAGGGAACAAAGAAAGTCGTTTATACTGCTCGTGCTACCGTCTTTACGGCACCGGTTTCGAAATGGTAAGAAGATATTGTAATTATGCAATAAAGGAGAAAGAAATCATTCTTCGTTCGGTACAGTGTGTTGAATTACTACTTAATAGGATGACATTGTAATTCAGTATATCACTGTAAATATGTATCATCGATGATGAGTGTAAGAGTCATTGTTCAACTTACTTGATTGGAAATGTTCTCTCTTAGTTCAAATGTTAATATTTAGCCTAAAACAGTGAAAATGTGTGGTCCCTTGCTAGGGTATATTGGGTATTATTTTGTGAAAATCCTCCACCACTCAAATCAGAAGAAAATTTTGGACTTCAAATCTCCAATCTTTGAATTAGGTTTAGGGAAGGGACAAAAATAGTCTATCAATGCAATACGGTTTAACCCACAGAAATAAACCGAATCCATTCGACCCTATTCGGGTCGGTTTCAAACCGACCCGTCTATAGACGGGTTGGTAGTTGGTTTTGGTTCAAAACCGAACCGACCGCCCGTCGTGCATCCCTACATATTTTGATATCATGTGCTAAAGTACTCGGTTGGTTTTCATTAGAATTAAAAAAATAATTGTTCTATGATTAAAATGGATAAAACAATTTCTAGACATAATGTTATCCGTATGATTAAACAGACTAGAAATTAAGTGATATCATACTTAATTTACTGATAAAACAACTAAACAGCCCTACATATTATGATATCATTTTTAGCCGTTGTGCAGCCCTACGTATTAAAATTGGTTTTCATTCTAATTGACTGATAAAACAAGTGATATCATGCACATATTGATCATAAACACCTTCCATCAGCATCAATCAAGTCTGTCTAGAAATTATTATTTTTAAACGATGAAATTTATTAAACTATTAAATAGTAATTATAGAAGGGTATGTGATCCCAAAAATTCATCAGTAATTTATCTAAAAATCTTAATTGTTATTAATATTTTCTTTCCAAATCTACTCAATGCATGTCAATTAAATTAACAAACTCCTACCGTCACCATTTATTTAATTGTTTTTTTTTCACTCCACATGAAATGGAAAGAGATATGATTATTTCTATCTATACCCTTAAGGATATTTTCTCTAACAATTTTACTGCACCTTTGTGTGGTGGATGGAGATATGATTATTTTCATCTAAATTACCCTATCCACTTCTTTTGCGTTGGTAATGAACTGAAACAAAAATCAGTGTATCTTAATAGATTTGAAGGAAGAAATTTAAGTCCTGCGAAATGAATACGGTCACATTACTGTTCTCATCAGTGATAGGTAATAGGTATATCAAGGAACAACCATATGAGAAAAGCTCAAGAGAAAGAAAACCAAACCAGATTAAGTGGGGACCAATGATTAATTCCCAACGCTCAAATCTGGATGCCAACTGCCAAGTGTGAATCCAAAAAGTTAATAACTGCTTCATCATTTTAACTATTACACCCAGTGGTAGAACCAGAAGTATTGGAGATGGCTTGATTAGATTTCCATTTGGACTTAAACCTAAATATTAGGTTTATATTTATTTTAAATTATAAAATAGGTTTTTATAAAAGAAGTTTTTATAAATTTTTGAATAGGGAGTTTGAGTCTTGGTAAACTAGGCTCTAGTTTTGCCCCTGGTTATGCTATCCTCCACATTAAAGTTCTATGAGTTAGCTAGCGATCCATTTTCCTTAGAATATGCACTCTGTTATACCGTTTCAACAGAAAAATAAATATACTCGCATGAGGATATTCTTGATCTTGGTTTTTTTTTTTAATATATGTTTTTTAATGGAAAGATATTTTGCGTAACTATCTATTTTGATCACAGGCAGCATATGGGTTATGCGTCTCTAATTGGTATATACAAGGTATGGGAGGCACCACATGGTAAAGAGAAAATGAGGACCAGGAATAGATTGCACACCTCTACGGGTTTGTCCCCCGTATTTATATAGTTATAGTCTTGGATACTAGAGGACCGAGTCCATTTTTCTACACATGAAAACTTTAGACCACCTGGTCACCCACCGAATACTGCGCATTTTATGTATCACTTGAGTAAGACCACTTAGTGACTTATCCAATCAATATTCCAGAATGTTCCACATGTCTCAGCAACACAAAATGAGAGTTTTGCTCGTTATAGGACTTAACCAAACATCTCACGATACGAGCTGACGACAGCCATGTAACACTTGTATGAAAATCAGTACCATCCCATTAAGGACGGTCTAGTTCATATGTTAAGGGCTAGTAAGGTTTTGTGTGTTGTATTGGATTAAACCACATATGCCCCACCGCTTGTCCAGGCCCCCGTCAATTTTTTTGAATTTCGGTCTTACGACCGTTTTAGAATAGGTTCGGGCACTTGCGTATGAGGATCGAAACATCGTGTATATGGTTATAAATTTTATATAATGAGTTTATCCGTAAGAGTCGCAGGCTAGGCCTACCTAGAGAGGAAAGTTCGGGAGTATAACAATTTATCTGAATTATTGGATCCAAAGTTTTTAGTTCCTTAGATGTTACAAGCGTATAATCCGAAAGTTGAGCTTATGTTAGTCCCTTTACTCTGTGGTGACTTAGCCGTCGAGTATTTCAAAAACTTTAAAAACCTCTATCTAAGGTTTTGAAATATAACCGGCTAAAAAAAAAAGCAGAGGTGAATCAACCCTAGTTGTTCAGATAGGCATGGGCACACAAATGAGCCTTGAATGGGCCACAAAATACGGGAAGCGAATGGGCCACAAACATGGTTGAAAGTGAGCCATGAACATGACCCAAAATGGACCACGAATGGGGCAGTAAACATGGTCGTAATCGTGACGCGAAGTGGGATGGGCCCAATGAGTCAGCAGTTTCGCTCAGCCAGCCGGACAGGCCATGGAGCCAGCATGGCCTACGGCTCATATCGGCCCGCTGACAATGGTCGGTGTCTTTGGAAGAATGCCGGGCGACTTTCTGTTCCGGCTACCATACTTGGTCGCTATTAGGACATCGCCTCCAGCCGGATTGTCGTCGGGGCTGATGTGGTGCTTTCTGGATGTTAAAGTGGTACCAAACAGATTTTTTTTTCCATTACATTAGTTTTCACTGATGTGGCACATACAACTACTCACGTGATACTGTTGGTTAGCCACCTTGGCATTGATGCCGATTGACAAGCCATTGTTTACAACGGATGTTGCGGTGACTAGGCGTTAATATGGGGCTCATCGGAAAGACCCGATCATCGTCTTTAACTGCTGATTTTGGGTTTCCGGACCTGGACCAACATACATTGGGCTTACAATGTCGAAGTTAGCCAATATTTGATACCAAAATATTACAGTACACATATCCCCCATAATCCCATAAATTGTTGTCGAATTATAGTGTTCGGGTTCTCCTTTAGTTGTGTTTGTTGGTGACTGAATTTCACACTTTAGGTGCTACACAACTTTTCCCCAAGGTATTGTTTTTTGCGCTGAGATGTTATGTATCTCGACCCCAAGCGACATTCGTCGCAGGTGAAACGAAACGTAACTCATCCAAGCAAGTAATGAGTGTCATGTTGCTTATTACTCGCATAAGGGTACACTTCCCTGCTACATTTCGATTGCGCATGGACTACTAGGGATCAAAGGTTTTCTGTTATTTTAAATTCATGCAGGGGGTCGGTCCTACTATTCAAGATGCACGCATAATTGAGATATGTGTATCTTCACCTGCTTTTGCATATAAAAATGCTCGCCACATTGTTGACGTCCCATATAATGGGAGTATGCTTGGTATGGGGTAAAATTCTTGAATTGTGTTTATATATTCTACGCCATGTTAATTGGGATTCTGTGTTTTTTCTGAATAACTCCAGACCCGAACTGTATAACATTGCCTTATTAAACAGATTGCGGATTCAAACCCTCCACAATAATTCAAAAAATAACATGAATAATTTTTTAAAAAATATGGATTTACCAAAATAATGTTAAATTAAATTTTTAAACAAGAATAATATGTTATATAAGGTACCCAGTGTCTAACAACAACTGCCTCGTGAAAACCTTGAGTGGAAAATCCATTGGGATAATACCATCGCTAAAGAAATGAGTGTTGCACAATGAGATTTCAATGAAACTGTTTCTATGAGATAATATCCTCTCGGAAGAATCTAGTTAATGAAAAAACTTCTTGGGTGTCTAAGGTTTTCATGGTTTGTAATTTTTAGTCTCGTCGAGCTCTCTTAGGTAGTAGGAACCGCCAAATGCGGGTCTATTTACAATTTAGGGACCCTCACAGTTTGCTTTGAGTTTCCCGCAATTGAGTTCCATTTTTGATTCTCGAGATTTCTTCAACACATACTCCCCCGGTTTAAATGCTCGTTCTTTGACCTTTCGATCGTAGCTCAGTTTAATTTACTGCTGATATTGAACTAATTGATACAAAGAAGCTTCTTATCTCTGCTCTTCTAGTAACTTTATATCCAAAACCAGCATTCTTTCATTGTTCCTGACATGAAAGCACGAGTCTCGCTAGTGCTCAAATACAACTTAGTGGGTATGGATACCTCTGTTTTGTATGCGAGTGTAAAGGGGGAAAATTTGATCGATCTTTAAGGGGTCGTTCAGTAAGACCATAAGTTTCCTGGAAACTCCTCTGTTAATTTTTTATGTGCCTTTTCTATCCTTTCCTTGAGGTTTTCAAGAATAACTAGATTTGTTTCTTCTGCCTGCCCATTGCTTTGGGCGTAATAAGGAGCGGGGAAATTGTGTCGGATACTCAAATTCTCATAGAATTATTCGATCAATCTAGATTCAAATTGTTTCCCATTATCTGACACTAACTCGTGTGGGATACCAAACCTGCAAAGAATATAGTCAGTGGAAGCCAGTACAAACTTTACCCCTCTTGGAGATCGTGGGACTGTTAGAGTGGTGGGACGACATCTAGTCCCTCGTAAGAGAACAACCAGAGACTTAAAATCAAATGGAAAGCCTTGCACTTCTTTGGCAGGTCTTTAGGAATTGGATCATGCTCTTGGAAATCCATGCACTTTTTCGCATACTCCTTAGCTCCTTTTACATATACGACCAGACGTATCTCTGGGTAAGTGCCTTGTGAGCGAGACTGCACCTAACAGTGTGGTTGCCACATATTCCTTCATTATCCTCTACCAATATCTCATGTCCTTCCTTGGAAGATATGCATATCGTAAAAACGGTCCATATCGACATGATTATGATATAGCTCTCCTTCAATCATCAAGTATCCCCATGCATTCTTTGTAACTTTTTAAGAGACATACTTATCGTCTGGGTCAATATAGTTAATATCGGTCGTATCGGACGATAATATCATAATTTATTATGTATCGGCTTTAACCTAGACGATACGTAAAATATCGGTGATACATGAATATTCCGATTATATCGGCCGAAGTATCGGTCGATGATATCGGTAAGGATACAAACTTATTTATTAACAATGTTTTTTTGTCTTTTTGTTTTAATTTTTCTTCTCATACAAATTATATATTTGGGATATTAGGTTATCAAGTGAAATTAGCTTGATTGATGTTTTTACATTATAATTTTCTTCCAGTAAAACTTTGAGTAACATAGTACACATCTACCTATAAATTATAAAATTATAAAGCTAATTGTGTATAACCGATAAAATCCAATATAATCATTTGTCTAGATGTATCGCACCTCACCGATACGATACCGATACAAGATATTAACTACTTTGGTTTGGGTGTTCATTAGTTGTCAAGTACTGCACATAAAGCTGACGTCAGTCTGGGTTGTTATCAGTAAAATTGCGTGAGTCATCTACCACTTGACTCTTAACTTCCATGCTATCAATGTTGCAAACGCCATACAATGATGTAGTAATTACCCTCTCACCCTCACTAACTTATTTGAGAGTCAGAATAGACTGACTCTCGGATATGCTAGGCAATTTCTGGAAATTTACTCCGAAAAATCAAGTAACTTTTGTGTCAACTGCTAAATATATATACGTCAGGGCGTCAATATGCATATTTTCTAGCTTTGGTCGTTACTCAATTGAGAATCGGTCAAACAGTCTACCAAATTCTTCATATAGTCTAAATCAGAGATCATTCTCTCATCCTTGTCTATGTAAAAGCCTAAAAACTGATTGACTACAAACATGTAGTCAGTTATCAGCTTCATGCTCTTCATCCCCGATTTCTTTATAGATTTTAAACTAATAATTGGTGATTCATATTAACTTCATTATTTTATACGTGGAAATCTATCTTGGTCTCCTTTTATATATTCGATCCTTTGGGAGTAAGGAAAATATATCCGATGCTATCTCCACCGAAATTCGAAGAACCATCAGTAAAAACATTCTCTTAGGGTCTAGACAGGTCGACTTCCATCGCGTATTCAACCCCATTCTGATTAGTGATTAAATCCGCAGGTCTTCTTAAGTGATCCTCTTCATTAATAACCATGTATACGTCATCAACGGGAAAATATGCTAATAATGCAGCCAAAGCATACATTTATTAGCAAGTCTGGTTTCGTATCTGATTTCATAAGCTTCTAGAAAATTTGACCATGTGGTCAAACATCTTAAATCAACGGCTTGTCCTAGGATTTTCTTCAATTAATATTGAGAGTAACCTATGATCTCCCTGATCCACTGGAAGTAAGGCTTGAGGAGATGATATACATGAAGTAGATCCAGTGCTATATTTTTAAGGAATAATGACTGGAATGCTCTAATTTTGGAGGTCTACTTTTATTTTTGTCCCAACGGAAAAAAAATAAACAAAAATGTTCCAATCTGTTAGCTTTTCAGTTAAGTTTGGGTGTGGGAATTGGCACGTGCGAAAAAAGTCCAAAATACCCCTCACATTTCATCTTGGAAAAATACCCTAAAAAGAGATTTATGTACAAAAATGCCCCAAAATGAAAAGTTACAAAAATGTCTCAAAATGAAAAAAGTCACAGAAATGCCCCAAAATGAAAAAAGTAACACAAACATGAAAAGTCTTTAAACATGTAACCTTATGTTTAAAGACTTTTCATGTTTGTGTTACTTTTTCCATTTTGGGGCATTTCTGTGATTTTTTTTTCATTTTGGAGCATTTCTGTGATTTTTTTCATTTTGGGGCATTTTTGTAACATGAATGTCTTTTTAGAGCATTTTTCCAAGATAAAATGTGGGGGATATTTTGGCCTTTTTTTACACGTGTCAATTCGAACGCCCCAACTTAACTGGAAAACTAATGGGGTATTTTTGTTTATTTTTTTTCGTCGGGGCAGAAATAAAAATTGATCCCCAAAATTGGAGCATTCCAATTATAAGCCCTATTTTTAATCTAGGTATACCGTGTTTCCGCCTCATTAAATATTTGCTGATGAAGTAAACATTTTCTCTTATGGATCAGTAATGAACAACATTATGCTAACGTAACGTTTAGTCGCGGCTAGATAAACTCCCATAGCTGCCCAGTTTTTGGACTAGCCAGTATATAGGGTGAAGACAAATATTTTTTGATTTTCTTGAATGCCTCTTTGTACTCATGTGTCCACCTAAAGCTTACCATTTCTTTTAAAACATCAAAAAAAGGGATTGCACCGAGCCGACGAGCATGAAATGCAATTTTAAATCTACTAACCGTCTGGCCAGCTTCTGAACCTCATTTTTTATCTTTGGAGATGGCATATCCTTAACGGCTGTGATTTTCACCGGATCACATTGATTCCTCTATGAGCCATCAAGTATTCAAGAAACTTGCCTTAGGATTACCCTAACGAGCATTATGTTGGTTAAGTTTCATTTGATATTACCTCAAAATGTCGAATGTCGAATGTCTCTGCAAGTAGAGTAGGTGAGACTCCTTTTTGTAACTTAAATACCATATCATCAATATATACCTCCACCGTCTTACAATTCAACTATTTGAAAATTTCACCCACCAAATGTTGGTACTAGGCCTGCACATACCTGACCCGCACCCGCCATCCGATCCGCATCTGCCAGTTTTGACCCGATCCGTACCTGATCCGTCGATAAACGGGTCGGGTGCAGGTGACAATTGTTTTTATCCGTCTTCTGGCGGGTCGGGTGCGAGTGAAACCTTCTCTCACCCGATCCACCCGCCCAACCCGCCCAAATCCACACTCTATGTACTCCAATCCCTCGTTCAATCTTAAAAGCATATCCCAATTGCTCTCTTCTTTTCTCCTCTTTCTAACAATTCCAACTACAATCTTCGATCAATTTTCATTGGTTTATTAGTTGGTTTCATATTAGATCTCATCTTCGTTGGTTTCTTCAAGTATACAATCAGAAGACCTCGTCATATGTATAACAAAAGAATGAAATTGACTGTTTCAGTTGATCATTGGTCTTTCCCAAGTGGGCATTCATCTAGGGTTTGGTTCATCTCATTTTATTTGTATCTCTCTTCTGCTTCAGTTTCTGGTAAGTTTGTGGATTTGTTTGTGTCTATCTTCTGTTTATGGTCTGCAACTACATCGATTTCTAGGGTTTTATTAAGGAGGCATTTTGTATTTGATGTAATTGCTGGTACTGCATTGGGGCTTTTTAATGCTCTTTTAGTATTCAAATTTTGTAACATCTAATTATAATTAGCGATACGATTTTTTGATTGTATCACATTGCTTCAATGGATTGTTGGATTTGATAATTGTGTTCATCGGCTTTCTCAATTGGTTAATTTGGATATATTATGATTTAGCTTTTGGTATCATTTTTTTATTTTTCTCCTCCTTTTTAGTTATGGGTTTTCTTGAGAGGTTGAAAGTTGTGCTTGTATGGGGTTTTCCTGCCATTTTCTTTGTATGTTTTTACAGTGGTGGTGCTTAATTATATATGTATATGGTGTTGTGTAAACTGCATCTATTGCATTATTTGGTATGTTGTTAGGCAGTTGGTGGGTAGGCTTGCATATGCGCATGTGTGTTTCATATTTTGTACCATTTTCAATGAATTTCCATGTTTAGAGTAGCAATTCATCAACAAGTTTTATTGCAGTTGAGTTGACCTTATATATGTCTAGGATCTGTTTAATTTCAGGTTCTACGGTTGTGGATGTTAACCCAAAGTCTATCCTTTATAGTGGTTGGAGTCACAGTGACTTGGTTACTGGTCCACTCTAGCTTTAGACAATTAGGTTTTGCAGGGAGTGTTTCACTTGTTGTGTTGATAAATGTCTTCGGGGCAATCGTTGTTCTATCCACTCTTGCCAGAACTATCTTGGTTAAGAAAGAATGGTAATTAGCTTTACATAGGAATATCGTTTATTTGATTTTTTATATTCATCCTCTTCGAATTCTTGGCTATTGAAGTTATATTGATACAACAGGTTTCTCACTTTGGAAGTACTTCGCCATTTAAAGTATACAATTGGAAACAGAAAGTAGAATGTCCATCAAAAGTAGCTTTCCTTGATGCTTGGATTTTGTACTTGCAACAAGATGTACTACTACCAGGAGTAGCTTTATGCTTACTTTATTATAATGTCCTCAGGTAAACAAATGAAGTGTGGCTCTTTGTTCTCTAGAATCTTGTATGCTAATACATGTTGAGAGTAATGAGAAAAAACTTAGCAAAATATGTATATGAAACTTATCACAATCTGAGTGGGTGACCCGCACCCGACCCGTTCTACGGCGGGTTGGATGCGGGTGAATACTTCAATCACCCGCCAACTGGTGGGTCGGGTGCGGGTGGGGCCAAACCCGACACACCCGACCCGATGTGCAATCCTAGTTGGTACACCACTCATCTATTTTTTATCCGAAAAGATATTATAATATACCAATAGACTCCATGTCAGTGAAATAGGTTGTACACTCTTTATTGTCTTAATACATAAATATTTGTATACCCTGAATGACCTTAATGTGGGGTTTATTTCCTAATACATACACTTTGAATTATGACATGATTAGAGCGATGCTGCAAAGTAAGCTCTGAGTTGAGTGTCAATGTAATGTAAGACGAAAACATTTCTTATCCTTCCTATTCTTCTTTGTTTTATCCTTAATAGAGTACTTTGTTGCTATCGTTTATGAACTAATATAAAGGAGATGAATTAATCAACCGAGCATATTATATAATATTAAAAAATAAACCACATAACATAAAAATTGGAGGAGGTTGTGCCCCATACGGAGGGTGAGGTGGTACCTAATATATATATATATATATATGAACACTTAAAAGCCTAAATAAATCTCTTACGTGGAAATAGGCCTTTTATGATGCAACAATTTAGGTGAGGACAATTGGTAAAGTTTGATTGGTGCAAATATCCTAGGTTATAAAGGAAACTCACTTTTGCATTAGTTGTTATAAAGGAAACTCACTTTTGCATTATTACACTTCTTTTACACCCCATACTTAATTGTTCTGGGTCAGTGTCACCTACATTGTATGGACAACACCTCAGATTGATGATCTACGTTTCTTTAATAAACGACTATTGTTAAAATTTACATTTTATACCAGAAAAAAATAAACTAAATATATTTATATTTTTTGAATCTAACTACTTTTAATTATCTTTATTATTTCCATCATCATCCGTGGGGTATCCAAATATGATAAGTCAAAGAATTTTATTTGTTCCCGTGGTATGATATATATATATATTTTTTTCACTTTTTTGTCGAATGACTTTATCTCTTGCCGAAGAACTATATTAGTGAAGTTAGCTTCATATTGTCGTGATACTAAAAAAATGATGGAAATTTGCTGGTATCATTGTTATGTGTGCTACATTATACGATCACTATCAATTTTCATCAATATTTTATTAGGAAGAAAAATGTATTGGTTGGACAGTATGGAGGGTATAACAAAAAAAGTACGGGCAACTATCAATTGTTATCATCATTATTTGTATCATTTTATATGTATTTTTTATTCGCACGAGATGGTAACAATCTTGAAACAATCTCTTCTGGATAACTCTATCTCTTGCCGAAGAAATATATATTGACATTGTGATGATACTCAATGAAGGATACAGAAGCTTGGGAAAATGGTGAAATTCAACTAATGTCGTTGTTATGTATGATACAATATATCACAACTATCAATTTTCAACAATATTTTGTTAAGAAAAATAATGGCTTGGTTGGAGGGTATAACAAATAGGTACACACAACTATCAATTTTCATCATCATTATTTGTTTCATTTTAAATGTGGTTTTTATTTGCACGGGATGATATTAATCGTGGAACAATCTATGTCGAAACTCTGGCTCTATCTCTTGCCAAAGAGTTATATCCAACGAAGTTAGCTTCATATTATGGTGACACTCAAAGACAGACACGGAAGCGTGAAAAAATAGTGGAATTCCTCGTAATAAAATTAGAAGAGCTTGGTTGGAGGGTATAACTAAAAAATACATTTATTTTGTAAACATAACTTTAACACCTAATTAAGGTCTGGGTCTGGGTCGTGAAATTTACATTTGATGTAATTGGATTGTAGACTAACCCAAGACTTAGAAAACCGTTAGTTGACTTTTTATATTTTACAAACACCTGACTTATAGTTGACTAAGGTTGACTATTTGAAAATTGTCAAAAGAGGTTTCTGGTTTTCCCATGAATAATAACCTAAATTTTCTTCACAATCTAACCATTCATCTCATTCCAACCGATCAAAATGAATTGTTGTGATTCCTTCACACTACATACCGATGGGGAAATCCTTCCTTCTGACCCACCAAGCCTTATTCCCCATACACGACACACCTGACGCAATATGGGGCAATATTTTTTATGATAACTAAAACCAAACATCTTATGTGCAGCTATAAAAAATATCTACGAATATGAAAACGCTGGTGTATAACTTGGAAGATTTATCTAATAAGTGTTGGATATTTTCAAGATTGAAAATCTAATAGCTTTTCGTTTAAAATTGAACAAACACATCTCTTCCTATAAACCATCATTAATGGTTTTTGGAAGTGTATGTTGGAGATAAAGAGATATCTCCAATAGACATGAGTCTTCTATAAGTAGTGAAAATATTCTCTCATTCTAAATCATCAAAATTAATTTGTTTTCTCTCTACTAAAAGCATCATCAGAAACATATATTCTTGTGTTCTTGGTTAGATCAAGGGATATAAACCTTGAATCCAATTTCGTTCTTATAGGGATTTCATTGTATTCTGAAAATATTATTTTGCATACCTGTTGTAATCGCCAAGTTGATTGGAAGGATAGAAATAATTGTCTAAAAAAAATCTTTTAGAGCCTTGACAGTCAGAAGTACAACAATCCCTGTGTGATTTTTCATCCTCTATTTAACCATATTTTCCAACAAAAAATACAAAAAACAAATGCAGGTACAAGATTACGGCGACTACTAAATCTTTGCAATCTGGAGTTATTTAATGAAGTGAAACTTCGGAAACATATTTGCCAGAATCATCTAATTCAAACTCTTTTTTTATTATTGTTGTTACTTTGAACTTCAAATTTAGGTTCAAGCTAACTTGCAAATATAATTTGCAGGATACGATAATAGAGTACATGATGGGAATCATTAGTATGAGGTATAGTCAGTTTGAAGTTATAGACCATTGATTTATATCCAGATGACTATACTTTTCTATATTCAACAACTGGTTGGGGTTTTCACTTTCACCTCACATGACCATGGAAGTTCCTTCAAAAACTTATCATATATACCCATTGTTAATCAACAACACCATCACCATAATAAAACTTCTTTTGCTGCAGTTTCAAATATTGTACCAGCATATTTCTTTTTTTATCCTCCTCATTTGAATAACTCTCAAAGATGTTAAGGAATTGGTCCATTTGGAGCTCGTCATCAGGGAAATTCCCTCCCTCTCGTACGATTTTGAGGCAAATCTGATTTCCCTTTGAGGTTCTTGATTACAGTGTTGGATAAAATGGGCTTGATTATTGGGAAAATGGGCTTAATTGTTTTGTTCTTGGTCTAGGAGGAAATGGGCTTAGGACCAAGGGGTCACTAAGGAAACTAGCTCATTTTCACTATTTGTGAATGGACCTTTAGTCCCACATAGGAAAAACTAAAGATGTTAACTCTCCATATTACTTAGAAATTTGCATCTAAGGGAGGCCCTTTAGGGGTTAACATACTTTTGTGTATGGGAGAGGACTTAGGCTATGGACTAGTTGGTGCAACCATACATTTCATACACACGGGGTGCTTCGCACCGAAACACGCACGCTGACGCCGTGCAGGAGGGCGGTCCGGGCCAGGCCGGGGTGTGGGTGTGGGTGTCAAATTTTGTACTTAATGTGGGGGGGGGGCTGACCCAGTGGAATTTGAATTGACTTAAAGGATGAATTTGGAATTGACTTTTGCCCTATAAAAGAAAATAGATTTTATCATTTCAACTTACACCAGAAGCAACTACTATCCAGCCTTCTTTTCTCCTCTTCCTGCTTTGTTTTGCGCATTTACTTCATTTCTGTAATTTATTTTGATGTTAAGTTCTTTTGAGGGTGATTTGTATTGTGCTTATACAAATCATAAAGGGCAGTTCTATCCTGGACACATCTCCGATGTGGGGGTATAACATCTCTCATTCTTGAGGAGTACCCGCAGACTATTGTGTTAAGAACAATTTGCTGAGCAGGTGGCTCTGTCTTTTGTGTGCATATCAAAGATTTTATTAACGTTAACATCTTCTGTTTTAGTATTTTTATTGTTGCAGATCCAACAATCTTAACACAATAATACTTCTTACCACCTTTAGTTTGAAATGATTTCATGTCAACTAGGTCTGAATGAATTAATTCTAAGGGTTTATAGTTTCTTTGAATATTTTTTCTAAAAGGTTTTAGCATATTTTGATTCTACACATACTTCACATTTATGTTTATACTTCACATTTATGTTCCTGTCACATATATTTGCTTAAAGTTAAGGATGATGCCTTAGAAGCCTTTAAGATATATAAACTAGAAGTTAAAAACCAAATGAGTTCTACCATTAAAACTGTTAGGTCTGACCGTGGTGGTGAGTATGTAATTCCTATCGGAAATTTTTGCATAAAACACGGCATTATACACGAAGTAACCCCTCCTTATTCACCATAATCTAATGGTGTGGCTGAACGGAAGAACCGAACCCTTAAAGAGATGATGAATGCCATGTTAATTAGTTCAGGATTACCTGCAAACCTGTGAGGGGAGGATGTCCCCTCAGCTTGCTATATCTTGAACATAGTACCCTTTAAAGGATCAGAAAAAACTCAATATGAGTTATGGAAAGGTAGAAAACCTTCTTATGCATACTTTAAAGTGTGGGGGTGTTTGGATAAAGTTTTCATTCCTCCCCCTAAGAGAACCAAGATAGGACCCCAAAATTGTTGACTGTGTC
Organism: Papaver californicum; assembly: GCA_023531435.1. Taxonomy (NCBI): domain Eukaryota; kingdom Viridiplantae; phylum Streptophyta; class Magnoliopsida; order Ranunculales; family Papaveraceae; genus Papaver; species Papaver californicum. The sequence goes on along the minus strand of JAJJMC010018315.1, from coordinate 94,919 downwards.
TTCATAGGGTATTTTTTGAGCATACTACTGCATATAGATTTATGGTTGTAAGTTCTGAAATTTCTGAAATTGGTGTGAATACTTTTATGGAATCTAGGGATGATGTGTTCTTTGAAAATGTTTTTCCATTGAAGTCTGATTCTCTCATGATATGTGTTGATCCCCTAGATGTCCCTTCGACCAGTCAGACATTACCTTTAGAGGAAGATGAAATTGAATTTGAGCCTAGAAGAGGTAAAAAACTTAGAACTGAAAAATATTTTAGGCCAGACTTCATAACATGCTTAGCTGAGACTGATCCACAGACGTATAGAGAAGCCATAACTTCTTCTTAAGCTCCATGGTGGAAAGAATCTGCCATTAGTGAAATGGATTACATTATACAGAATGGTACGTGGGAGATTGTAGATTTACCTCTAGGGTGTAAACCCATAGGTTGTCAATGGATCTTCCAAAAGAAACGCAAGGTAGATGGAACTGTGGAAAAATACAAAGCTAGATTAGTAGCTAAAGGATATAAACATAAAGAAGGTGTAGATTTCTTTGATACTTATTCACCTGTTACGAGAATTACTTCCATTAGGATGTTAATTTCTATTGCTGCCATTCATAACCTAGAGATACATAAAATGGATGTAAAGACATCTTTTCTAAATTGTGAATTAGATGAAGAAATTTACATGGACCAACCTGAGGGATTTGCAGTGAAAGGTTGTGAAAACAAAGTTTGTAAAGGGGAAAAATCTTTGTATGGTTTGAAACAAGCACCTAAACAGTGGCATAAAAAATTTGATCATGTAATAATTTCTAGTGGTTTTAAAATCAATGAATCTGACAAGTGAGTTTATTCTAAACTTGTGAATGATTTCTGTGTGATTGTATGCTTGTATGTTGATGATATGCTTATACTTGGTACAAACATGGATGTAATTAATTCGACAAAGAACATGCTAAATGATAACTTTGACATGAAAGACTTAGGCCCCGCTGATGTGATCTTCGGGATGAAAATTAGAAGAAATTATAATGGATATAGTCTTAGTCAATCTCATTATGTTGAATCTGTACTTAAAAAATATAATCAGTTTAATTGTAAACCTGCTTGTACTCTGTATGATCCTTGTTGTAGACTCAAAAAGAATAAGGGTAATAGAGTTTCACAACTTGAATACTCACGTGTTATAGGAAGTCTGATGTATTTGATGAATTGTATGAGACCGGAGATTGTTTATGTTGTGAGTAGGTTGAGTAGGTATACCTGTAATCCGGGGAAGGAGCATTGGGATGCACTTATTAGAGTGTTAAGGTACTTGAAGTACACTTTGAACTTTTGTTTAAATTATGAGAGATACCCTACAGTCCTTGAAGGATTTTGTGATGCAAACTGGATATCAGACTCAGAGGAGTCTAAGTCTACGAGTGGATATGTTTTCACTCCAGCATGTGGGACTGTATCTTGAAAGAGTTCCAAACAGACATATATCGCTCGATCCACTATGGAATCAGAGTTTATTAAGTTAGATAAAGCAGGAGAGGAAGTCGCTTGGCTAAGATGCTTTCTAGAAGACAATCCTCTCTGGCATAGGAATGTGCCAACTATATCTATACATTGTGATAGTCAAGCCGCAATAGCTAATGCTAAAAACAACAACTATAATGGGAAGTCTATACACATTCGTAGAAGACATAATTCCCTGTAACAACTAATCTCAACTGGCGTTATTTCTGTTAACTTTGTGAGGTCTAAGGAGAATATCGCGGACCCTTTGCCGAAAGGTTTGTCCAAGGAGATAGTTAGTAATGCATCGAGGGGGATGGGGCTTAAGCTCATTAAATAAACTTTCCATGAAGGATACTCAACCTTGCTGACTGGAGATCCCAAGATCAAAGTTTTGATTGAGACAACTAATTTGTGGTGGGTTAAAGGAAACACTATCAGAAAATTCCATTCTTTGTCCCTTCCCTATGGTGTAGACGTGATAGTGTGACTGCATGTGAAGGATGACTTTTTATTAAGTCTTAATGAGTTTTATAGTTTCAATTTAAGATTGAAGTGAGGTGTAACAGTAAACACTCTTGATAGAACTCACCTATTTGAATGTGGAAGTGGGTCGATTCCTATGAGAATTGAGCTGATTATCTAGAGCATTCTAAGAAACGGGATACGTCCAGGGCCAAAATGGACACAATGGCACGAACTTGACAGCACCTAGAGTGATATCACTCGTGGAAGTTATTGATGAACTACACCAAACGATGACAGTTCAAGAAATCACATTCACTATCCATCAAGTAGTTCCGGTAATTTCTCACTAAGCAAAGTTCAAGAACTTATGGACACCTATTGCCTATAGTGGTATTTCTCGCTTTCTGATTTTTGATTTTCATTCATGTGGGGGATTATTGGAGAAAATGAGCTTGATTATTGGAGAAAATGGACTTAATTGTTTTGTTCTTAGTCTTGGAGGAAATGGGCTTAGGACCAAGGGGTCACTAAGGAAACTAGCTCATTTTCACTATTTTTGAATGAACCTTTAGTCCCACATAGGAAAAACTAAAGATGTTACCTCTCCATATTACTTAGAAGTTTGCATCTAAGGGAGGCCCCTTAGGGGTTAACACACTTTTGTGTATGGGAGAGGACTTAGGCTATGGGCTAGTTGGTGCAACCATACATTTCACACACGCGCGGTGCTTCAGACCGAAGCACGCACGCCGCCGCCGTCCGTATGGTCAGTCGGGCGGGCGGGTCGGGCCGGGCTCGGGTGCGAGTGCGGGTGCCAAGATTTATCTTTTTGAACAAAATATATTTTAAATTATTTCCCAATGAATTTAAATTTAAAATTAAATTTGTACTTAATGTGGGGGGCACCTGAACCATCGGAATTTGAATTGACTTAAAGGTTGAATTTGAAATTGATTTTGCCCGTTTTAATTCCGTTTTAAAAATTATGTCCGTGCTTCATGCACTGAATTGATTTTCATTCAATAGCCATTAAAGTTATTCTCTTCTTTCTGCCTATAAAAGAAAAACAATTTCTTCATTTCAACTTACACTAGAAGAAGCTACTATCCTGCCTTCTTTTCCCCTCTTCCTGCTTTGTTTTGCACACTGCTTGTTTACTTCCCTTCTGTAATCTATCTTTCTGTTAAGTTCGTTTGAGGGTGATTTGTATTGTGCTTATATAAATTATAATGGGCAGTTCTATCCTGGATACATCTCCGCTGTGGGGGTATAACATCTCTCATTCTTGAGGAGTACCTGCGGACTATTGTGTTAAGGACAATTTGTTGAGCAGGTGGCTCTGTCCTTTGTGTGCATATCAGAGATTTTATTAACGTTAACATCTTTTGTTTTAGTATTTTTCTTGTTGCAGATCCAATATACAGTAACAACAATTCGAAAATTAACTGATAACTTCAATCGATTGACACCAATGTCATCTATTGAAATCAAGTTTAGCAAAACTCGTATTTGAATTTCTCCAAAAGGGTGATCATCATGTGCAATAAAGGACCAACAAAGAAAAAACAAGTTTATTAAATTTTCAGAAGATAATTTGGGTCAGTCAGGTTCTGGGTCGGGTCAGTGTTTGCCGGTTATCTTTTGAAACAATGTTAGGACAAAATCTCATTAATCAATTATACAAGGGTAATTTAGTAAATAAATAGACGGTCAAAATGGTCAATGGTAAGTCTACGACCTTTTTGCATCAAGTGCATATTACATGACCCAGATTCTAATTAAATACTAAATTTACAACCTTTTATAAAAATAACTCTAAAATATATGTGCAACTGTCAATTTTAAAGAGTAAGACACTTAAAAGGTACGAAGAACAATATACAATACAAAGCATGGATACAAATTTAACATATATATAAATAATTGAAGTATAGCTCATAAATATATATCAATCTATGAGTTCATTTAATAATTTAATTCAAGATTTAGATGGCAAGTCTTCCTTCCCACACAAAAAAAAAACATTTATAATCGTACAAAATGCAAGTTGAAAATGGGCCCTTATTGGGCTTCATATTTATCGGAATAGTTCCTTAGGCCCCACTCAGTAAAGAAGATCAATTTTTATTTCATGCTCAACTTTTGGAGCATGCGACGATATTCTCCTAGTGCCATTAATGGAAACACACTTCTGTATGATGCATAATGTGTCATACAATTCTTCATAAAAACACCTCCGATTCTCTGTTGTGGAAAATCACCGTTTTCCATTTGATTATTGATTAATACCTTTGCTGCACGGTGAAGAGGGGTTGGATCCTTCTCTGCCTGTAATCAACATTTAAAAAAAAAATCTTTTAAATTTTTCTAAAATGTATAGCGGAAGGAAAATACAAGAACCCATATTCTTGGTAGTGGAGATTCATACACCCATGATCCTGTTCTTGTGAGAGGAGGGTGAGAGTTTATATCTCCTTATGCAGTAGAGAATGTTATGTCAGCAGGATCAGAAGACTTATCAGAAGACTTATTAGTTAGGATATGCACAAGCTATCCTTATGTTAACTACTTTCTGTTTCGAGCTTTGACTGTAAACTCTATTTAGAGGATGTAATCTCATAACAAGAAGCTATGCAATACAAGCATCTTAAACACCATGTTTCAACTTGGTATCAGAGGGGGTTCGATCCTATGGGCGTCAAATCAATACAAGAGAGAGTTTGAGAAACTACTAAGTCTTGCTTCACAACCTTCTCTACTAGTTCAGCAGGAGCTCTGTATGGACAACACTAATCAGCACTATGCTCATACATCTCCACACTAGTTCTATCAATATATCAGAGTTTTCAAAACATCAGAGCTCGTTCGATCTGTATGGCATCAAAGCTTTTGGGATGTGAAGATACAAGAAGAGATCACCCAATAAAAAAAAATGAAAAAGATAGAAAAAAACGAAAAAAAGTGCTCGTGTTTGAGTTAAAAACGTGTAGATGAAAGTCTCCATGAAGGAAAAATAAAAAAAAATAATCACTTCTCAATAAGTGATTAGAGACTGAAATTGGGGGAAGAGAGCAACAAGATTTGCCTCCCCAATTGTTGAAGAAAAAAAAAGAGAAAAAAAATAGCAAGATAGCCACGTTTGTAACGAGATACTAATTACTACTCGTGATGCGAAGAAAAAGAGTTTGTTGGGTAGGCGGAAACCTCTGAACCAACTAATTGGTTAAGTTTCGTAAAGACCCAACGTGAAGTTTTTCGGTTTAAGGCGGAACCTCTGAACCTACTAAGTGGTTAAGTTTCGTGAAAGGGAACCTCTGAACCTGTTAAATGGTTAAGTTTCGTGACAACTCAGCAAGCGAAGCCTCTGAATCTACGACGATCAAGCTTTATAAAAACTAGAAAAGTAGACAAGTATCCACCGTTACCAAGCAAGCTATAGAAGACATACAAAATCTATGAAGACTGTATGAGCAAGATGAGTGAAGCATGAGAAGCAAGTTGAATGTCGACAAGCTACCCTTCAAATTAAGGGGAAGTGTTATGCCAGCAGGATCAGAAGACTTATCAGGACCGAGTCTAAAGGATTAGTTAGAATTTGCACAAGACTTATCAGAAGACTTATTAGTTAGGATATGCACAAACTATCCTTATCTTAACTATTTTCTGTTTCTAGCTTTGACTGTAATCTCTACTTAAAGGATGTAATCTCATAACAAGAAGCTATGCAATACAAGCATCTTAAACACCCTGTTTCAACTGAGACTCATTGGGACATGTTGGTTGGGGCTATGAGCTAGACCTATTCAGTGGGCAGGTCTAGTAAGTTGGGTCTGCTCAAGGGAACAGTTCCAAGCCTATCCAACATCGAAATCATAGAACTTACTTGGCCACCATGGATAAGACCCATCAAAGCCCACGCAGTTTGTATCAAGGTTGTCTCATCACCTTCAAGGGGTACGTATTCCTGTTTCATGAACAAAAAACATCATTTTGCTGTAGGTACATTTCACCATAAAAAATCATATATGCACACCTTATTTGGGCATGAAAGATAACTCTCCCCCCATCCTCCAGATGCTTTTTGTATTGACAACAAAAATCGACAACCCTTGCGAACATTCAAGCTGTTGCCACAATTTTTCCCGACTGCGGCAAGACCTTTTAGAGCAAACCATGTTCCATATACGAAACATATTCCCCAATTTCCATACCTGTGCAAATTTGTTGATCTTAAATCTGTTAGTACTTTTAAGTTTTACAAAATGAGACATGTAGACCATAAATACGTACCATGAACCATCAGGGTTTTGTTGGCTTTCGATGAAGCGTATCGCCTTTGTTACAAAGTTTTCAATTTCTTTCCCTCGGTATCCAGGATGCACCTTCCCAAATAGTACTAGAGCGTGAACTGTTGCTGCAGTGCACTCGATATATCTGGAAACAGACACTTTAAAAGTTAAATGAATACTTGGAACATCTTAGAATACTAAAAGAAAAGGTGAAGTTTACATACTCATGTTCAACCACAATGTTCTCGAAGCATTCTGATGGATTGAGAATCTATATAAAAGAAGACAGAATTCTCAAAGATCAATTACACAATTCTCAATTATGCGTGTGAGGTGTAGTCCCTTGTGACCCAGGTACGAACCAGAATGAAGAGCGAATGTTTTTATTGTGTCAAGCTGACTTACCTCCAGCCATTCTGGTGATTTTGCAGGCTCCCATACTGCCATTCCACCATCTGGACCCTGTGAAACGTGTATAAATGAATCGTGCCAAGATAGTAAACACTAAGCACTACAAGAGAAAGTTGAAGTTTCTTTTCCATGTCGTCACACTGCGAAATAAGAAAGAGTTCTCTTACCTGCAGGGAAAAGAGGAACTCAACAGAGTCATACAAACACTCTATTGGCATTTCTTCACCAACGATTTCGGCCGCCATTTGTGAGAACAAAAGACAACACTGTAAAGATTGACCATTGCAACTATTAAATATATCAGTATAAGTATATGGTTAACGGTTGTTAAAAGAAAATAAATCAAAACCGTCGTGTGACATAATGTAATTTTTAGTCTATTACCACTAGACCTTCTGCAGTACAATCTGAAACTTGCAAGCCATGATCTTGGTCACAAAGTGTCCATGCTCCTTTGGAAATGTGATTAAACATTTTTCGGAAATCACCTGCTCGATTCTTTTTAACCTACACTTAACTACGTATAATATCAGTAAATGATTTAAGTAAATTAAATTAACGCTGAACCAAAGAAGTCACTACCAAAAGTGATAAAGAGATGTTTAAAATCTAAGTACCTAACTTATAAAATTCATTGTATGGTGAAAAAGTTGTGCAAACCTGCGAAGCTTTTATGAACTCGTGCCCTCTCCGTAGTATAGTGGGACTAATTTCGTCCAAAAGATCACCACTTGCTAAAAGTGCCTGAAGGCTGAAAACAGTATCCCATGTTTGGCAACCTATACTCTACAAGATTGAGAGGATTCGTACTGATTAACATATGGCTCGCGATTATTAAAATATGACTAATCAATTTGCTGTCGATGTACTTATAAAGATTACGAAAACACATACATGCATTCTGAGTCCATCTTCAGCAAGCCATAAGTAATCGGGGACTCTCGCGAGATGCTTCTTAAATTCATCTGAATATGGATCTTCCACCCAAGAAGCCAGCATAAATAACGACTGTACATTTCCCATGAACAAGAAAAATATATGACATTTATATTTGGTCCATTTTGGAAACATGTTGATACTAATTTACAATGAGCAGCATCGTGAACAATACATGTTTAAAAATTATGGGTATTACCTTCTCTACAGCACCGATGTCAAGGTAACGAGTTGTCTCATCTTCGTATTGAAGATGCCTCGTCGTTACTTGTAAAGCCTTTTCTCTCAATTTAGAAAATGGCCATAGTTTTAGAAGTGGTTCTGCGATATGGTGGAGGGAGTCCCACAGAAAATCCTGGACGAAGGAATGGGAATAGTAGAGATCCTCCTGCAATGTTTATGCCGATCAAGAAATATTGGTATAGATGAATTATTGTATCGAAGTCTATTGAATCATATTAGTTCCAATTTGGGTAATTGATTAGGAGTACTGAGAACACACCTTAGCACAAGCATGACGAGCCTTATTCCAATTAATTTCAGTGTATGGCTGAATATGAATCTCTTTCCTTAATGATAACATGAGTTCTGTCATGGGAGCAACAAATCTCTTCCCATATAGGTACGACATTGGCATGTATACTGATCGACAGTAAACCCACATATTACCTGAATTTCATACATACAGAAACAAACAATTACGACTCCTCATCGATCCACAATGGATGATCTTTGTCTCCGGCTTAAGCCTTTTAAGACGAGCATCAGCTTCATATGTTGGAGCTTTCAGCCACGGTTTTTAGTGTGTGCGACTGATCTTCCTTTCGAAAACTTGTAGTAATGAAGTAAATATTTGGCCAAGGTTGAAGCGTGTTCCTTGTGTGGCCAAGCCATAGCTTTTGATTTTGGTGGAGTGTCAGGAATGAAGTGTAAATCCATGGTGCATAGGGCAAGGTAGGTTATTCTAACTAAGTGACATTTTTGTGTCAAAATAAAATAAAATTAACTTGATCAGCTACGGGTAAGAATTTGATGGCAAGTCATTCTGAGATCACAGACTTTCCTTCTTTTTTTTTCATTTTTTTTTTTTCAAAATTATAAATAATCACGGGGAGTCAATGAATCAATGAACCATCTTTAGTATATTGTTGGCAGCAGCGCAAATTAAAGTCACCGCAAAAAATTTGCAATGAATTTAGTCCTGCAAATTTTTGTTGCAGTACAATAATTTTTATAACATTTTGTAAATGGCTGCGAATTTTGGTAGTGAATATTGAATTTTCCAAGCAACTATTAATTTAATGGGCTTTCTAGTGAAAATTAGCAGGATACGGCCTTACTGATAATCGAGAATAGGAAAAAATTCATATACAATGGATATGGAGCAAGAATTATGATGTTTCTTCGATCATGACAGGTTACGGGATATCGCTTGGGAGAACATTAACTGCCGTATATGCCCAATTGATGCCTTTTTTTGTCACTAGGAAATACTCTGCAAAGGTACTTGTCCCAATGGTGCCAAATATATTTGGTTTTTAACTTTTAAATGATGTGAAGATAGCTGAAGCAAAAACGTTTTGTTGAACAGTGTACAGGACAATATATGTATATCCTAGGAAGTAACAGGGTAGCCTACTGGATTCTTGGCTGTCGTCTCTCTTTATGGGATGTAGAAATAATCGTTTAGCCCCAAAGTTAGTAGGTTTTAGACAGTTTAGTCGTGTCATCCTAAGCCTACTACTAGTTAGTTCAAAATTCTCCTATATAGACAGTTTAGTCCAAAATTTAGACGAGTTAGTCATTTTTTCCACCGATCTAAAAAGATAATTTTTTTATATTACCCAAATATCCTTGAACTATAATAAGTTAGTTTTAGAAAGAGAAAAACCAGATCGGAGAAAACAGAGAAAAGAGAGGGAGAGGTAGAGGTAGAGAGGCGATTTCGAACTGGAGATTTGGAAAACATTTGATTCATCTTGATTTAGTTCAAAACAAGCACAAAAAACTTAAAAACTAGCATCAACAACGCATGTTCTTGGAGATCTACTGGAAATCAGTGATGAAAAGTTGATGATCATCATCAACAATTGAATCTAAAGATTCTCGTCAGCAAGAATGATTATGAAGATAAGTTTCATCTTCTCTTATCAGTTTCATTCGATTTAGAGTTATTAGTTTAATGTTTCCGAAATTGAATTTCGGTTAAACTTTTTTTTAGGGTTTTTATAAGACTAAACTCAAGACTTCTTTTGATTAACATCTTTAGGGTTTTTTAGGGTTTGAATCGATGCTCTAGATGTCTACATATTTGTACACTGAAATTCTCTATGATGAATGCATGGGTTATTTTGCTTGAATATATATTCTATTTTGTTATTTTTTCTGTAAATGTGTACATACTTGTACACTAGTATGCTTTGTAATGAATGCATGACATGTTTTGTGGGTATAAATGCTAGATTTTTTTTTGTTTTTTTTTTTGTAGATGTGTACATGTTTGTACACTGAAATGCTCTGTGATGAATAAGTGGCATGTCCTGTGGGTATGAATGCTAGATTTTGTTAGGTTTTTGTAGACATGTACATATTTGTACACTAGTATGCTCTGTGATGAATGGATGGCATGTTCTGTGGATATGGATGCTAGAATTTGTTAGGTTTCTGTAGAGGTGCACATATTTTTACACTTGTATGATCTGTAATGATTTGTTTTAAGTTTATTTTTGGTTTCAAGATTGTCGGAATCATTTTTTATTTGTTGTTTTCGGTTGATTTTTAGATTGTTTCATTGTAATGATAAGACATAATTTGCTAATTATTAATGTACAAATAGTTGTAGACATGTTGATTAAATTTATTAGACTAGTTCTTTTATGTATTAAATTTAGGGACTCATAAGATCAAAATGGTAGAGCGTCCAAGTCCATCACAAGGTTTGTGGAGGTTGATGGTTCAATCCATCTGAGTTTCCATATTATGTTTATACAATATGGGTAGTTATGTACATATTGGTGCACCAGTTTCCCGTGAAATAGATCAGTTTGTAGGTGAATATGGTTGATTTGTTCCATGTTTTGTAGGGGTGTACACATTGTGCACTAGTGTATTTTCCATGAAAAATAGGTCTACATACGTATGAATGATCGATTTAATGCATGTTTTATAGGTGTGTACATATTGGTGCGCCTGTGTAATTCCCATGAAAAAATAGGTTTGTGTGTAATTATGAATGATCGATTTTATGCATGTTTTGCAGGGGTGTACATATTTGCCCGTTTCTAGTCGTCATGGGAAAGAAAGGCAGAAAGAAGAAAGATATTATTCCCCTAGAGCGTGTCCAGTATTGGTGCATCAGTGTAATTCCTATGAAAAATAGGTTTGTGTATGATTATGAATGATCGGTTCTATACATGTTTTGCAGAGGTGTACATATTGGTGCACCAATGTATTTTTCAAGAAAAAAATGTTTGCATGTGTGTATGAATAATCGATATAATGCATGTGTTTTTAGGTATGTACATATTGGTGCACCTGTGTAATTCCCATGAAAAATTAGGTTTGTGTGTGGTTATGAATGATCGGTTTTATGCATGTTTTACAGAGGTGTACATATTGGTGCATCAGTGTTATTACCATGAAAAAGTAGGTCTGAGTGTGAGTATGAATGATCAATTTCATGCATGTTTCGTAGGTGTGTACAAAGTGGTGCACATGTGAAAAAATGACTCCATAAACTTATGAAAGTTTTGTGTATGTGTACCTTTTTGTACACATAAGATAACCATGAAGAAAAACTTAAGATTTTTAAAAATTGAAAATTATATAGCCATATGAGTGCTCTTTTTGTAGATCTCGGAAAGAGTTTTCCGAATATTTAAAGTTTGCGAATTTTGGATGAGCGGTTTGAAAGATAAATTATTTTTTAATTATTTTTATACTATTTAAAATTGTTGATATCATCATGAGTCACTCTGGATTAAACTGTAAATACTTCGACAAAATTGTAAATTAGGAAGATTATTTGTTTATTTTTCATATTTCAAATAAATAAATGACTAATTTATACCTAGTTAAATGGGTCAGGACTAACTAGTGTATTTGGATGAGATTTTAAACTAAACTGTTTTTTTTTTACCCTTATGGGATATGGTCGCGACTAAGTTGGATACTTGCATGGATACGCCTAGAAAGATGTTGTAACCGTGTCAGACAAGCTAGCGGACACGATATTCATCTGACATTTTCCTGACACACGATGGATACGTCACATCATGTGTCTCGTAAAAATTGACACTGGATATTTTGCGGACACTCTCGGATACGTCATAAATGATTCATATTAGTTTGAAAAATCAAAATAAACTAAATGTGATGTTAATTTATTCTCTTTTCAATCAAATCTCAGTATCATTAGTAAAAAACTGATTATTATTTCGTATTATTAACTTTATTTAATTAGTAGTTAAATATTTAAATATAAAAATAATTATTTTATTGATTAAATTGTTATAAAATATCATTTTGATAGTGTTTATAATACATATAAAATGTGTCCCTGCAACCTGATTTTTTGAATTTTAACGTTTCCTGTAATCATATCGTGTCGTAATTGTGTTTTATATCCGTGTAACATAGGGTAGCGAATTCGGCATAGATTTAGAAATATAATGATGAGACTTTTGGTTAGTATACAAACCAGGATGCATGGGTAGCACTGAAGGAAGAAGCCAAAACTCAGGAGGAAGCGGGTTGCATCCTGACCAGTCATACACTCCAAGTACCTGCACAGATATTATATATCTCACCATCATAGCTATTGATTCAAGGAAAAATACTAATGTGGTAAGATTGGTTCAGTTAGGGCGATTTGGAGCTTTTTTACAAGTCTATGTTTCTTTACGTTCCAACCAACCACTTCTGCACACATGTGTACGTACATACCGAAAGCCAAGTTTTACCCCAAGATGGTGTAAACGTTGCTCCGCCATGGTCAAGTATCCATTTTCGTGCTCTGGCACAAGCGTTGTCTTTACCACCGTCCTGCCCTTCTCCTAAAATACGCATACAAATGTAGTTCAAGACCGTACCAAACATGGTACTATGCCCTTCTTGATGAAATCCGAAACCTCCATCTTCATTCTACAGTAAATTAAATAAAATATATGAAAGAAGTTTCGTATCTTCTCTATGAAATTTCTTGATGGATGATTTCTCACTTTACGAAACAAGACTCACCTGGTGACAATACATGTACCAGAGACTCTCCTTAATATGTTCAGATGATAACATTGTATTAAGAGTTCCCGTGATATATAGCGTGAAAATCTGCATTGAATTAATCAATGTCGCCGCTTAACAAATTTAATTAGTACTATAAGGTTAAACCATTAAGAAACCAAACTAAGACTTTTAAAAGTTTTGAAAACTTACTAAAGGTGGCATGAAAAACAATGGTCCTCCGATTTCGCAAGCCCAGTGGCCGTCATCTGTCTGCATTGCAGAGTAGAACTGGACAGCTCTCCGCAACGTGGTTGTCACAGCTTCATAAGTTACTTCTTCGTCGTCTGCTATCTTCACTGGCGGTATGCTTAGATCAAATTTGTCTTTGTTTTCTCGCACTTGCTGGACAATGAAAAAATTGCATGTCACTACACTTATATAAATTATTGCATGCGCAATCTAATTTGACTTTCATGCACCCTCGTTACAAATTGTCATTGATCCATTTTCCATTTGCGTTCGAGTAGAATACCTTGGCATGAACCTTTTTCGAGTTCAACAAGTGGTACCATACGTACCTGCAGTCGAAGTATGACATCCCCACTCGTTTTGACTTTATATCTATTTTCATAGTAATCTTGGCGAGCCTTTTCGACTTCAGCTTTGTCTTCAAGAGTCCCAGCAACTGGATCAAATTCCCATGTTTGTCTTCCCGCAAAGTTATTGGTAGTAAAAAGCCATTGGCTAAATGGTCCTTGATTGCTCGAAACTCTTAGTTTCCACATTTTCACACGTACAAGACCTACATTGATACCATGCATACATATCATACTGAAGAACCGATCATAGAAGGAAATAACAAACAAATATATGTATATATTAACTAGGTATGTTACTGGAATGGGTTTACGTGTATATGTATATCTATTAATTGTGAATTTGGTTCAAATATCGACTATAAATTATATATTTACGTACTACTATAAAGAATCCCAAATGAAGAAGAAACAGAAGATTAATTGTATACCTACTACTGTGAAAAACGATTTCTTTTTTGGGGGATGAGATGAATTAGAGCACTTCGAAAATAGGAAATCGAGTTAGCCGAATAAGACTCTTTCTTTACATGTGTATATATATATATATATATATGAGGAAGTAACTACTCAAACCTCTTTTAACTTATTCAATCAATAACACTACCTAATTGCGGTTATGTATGTATATCAAAGGACCTTGGAGTCAGAGACTGGCAACATTTAAATTTTTACTGGTTTTGAGCTAGATTGATGAGGTATAGTTGGTACTCGTTTTAATTAGCTCTCAATGAAGAGTATCGACTTTATTATGTCCTGTACCTTGTTGTATAATCAAATTTTAATGTCGAACTGTTACTTGTGTGTGATCCCATTAGCTCTCAATGGAGAGTATCGACTTTATTATGTCCTGTACCTTGTTATATAAATGTCGAACTGTTACTTGTGTGTGATCCCATTCTTGTACCGTACACTAAGAGAGTGGATAAGGCTTAAGGTGGCTAGTATTTTAGACTCTATTCACCAACCTCAACAACAAAATTTAAATACACAAGCAAGGAAGTATTTATACAATCTAGGAAATTCATAATATATCTCTCTTTCGATAAAAAAGAAATCTAGGAAATTCATTGATGTTATTGAGTTCACTGGTCTAGCTTGATAAGTCGCCTTCAATTTAGGTAAAGTGGTTGAAATGAAGGTAGAATTTTCATGGGGGCTGTAAATATGCAACAAAGTGGTTGAGAAGTCTTATTCTGGTCAAGACCAGTTAATGATATACAGAAGAGGTTCTTGCATGAACAAGTTTCATTTAAGGGTATAACATAAAGAGTAACCAAGATCGACCGACACATTTAATCAGATCCAACATTCCTGTGCCGACCTAATAAATCTGGCGTTTTTGAGGGCTACAAAAAAAGAACTTGGGGCGAGTAATAAAACAAAATAAGGTCACTATGAAGTAATATCAGCACGTCCCTTATCCATATATTTTCTTTAATGACTAATCTGTCCTTGTTTAATTAGTGTTCATGTTGATTAATTATTTAATTAATTTTTGTTAATTAGTTACTTAATTTTGGTTATAGTTAGTGTTAGAAAAATACGTGAGTTATAGTTTTAGAAAAGAAATAGAGAGTGTGTTAGAGAGGAAGAAGAAGAAGAAGAAGAAGAAGTTTGGGAAAATCAGGTTTTATCTAAAATCAATAACAAACATGGATGAGTATGAGGAAGAAGGTAAGAAACATCATGGAGAACATATTATTGAAGGTTCAACAACGTTTAGAGATGACGATTTGGGATATTTGTTGGATGATCCAAATTTTGGTGTGGAAGAAAACCTAGACGACGATTTAGCGAGAGAAAAAGATGAATCACATCAAAATGAAGATAATAATGCATCAAACAATCAATTATTGTGCTAAGAAGCTCAAAAACCCACTTTGTATGCGTTTTTATGTGATCGTTAACAAAAAAAAAATCATTTTTGCATGCATTTAATGCCATGGACGTCCCAGAATCGGTAGATAATGGAGTACCATATCTACCGATTACACACTCCTGTTCCAAAATAATGTTATAATCGGTAGTCTCTTGAAGATTACTTACTACCGATTATACAAAATCCCCAAATTGAATTTTGTTTGAATTTATGTTTGCATAATCGGTAGTTTAGGAATACTTATTATCTACCGATTATATTTGTCGTCCCAAAAATGAATTTCTCCAAACCTACAAATTTTATATTTTGCAAACTCTATAATCGGTAGTATATGGTAAATTAAATCTCCGACTATACTTGTTTCTATGTACTTATTTCTATAATCGGTAGTACAACAACATAATTAACTTCTGATTGTTGATAATCGGTAGCATGGGAATATTATTATCTACCGATTGTTGTTAATCGGTAGTAAGGTAACATAATTATCTACCGACTATTGTTGTCTAACTCATTGCTATTTTACGTAGATTATTGAATGGGTTAATCCTGTTTCATACGAGGGTCCTGATACTTCCATACACTATGCAAATAATTTGGTATGCTACCTACCCACTCTTTTCTTGTTCTAAGAATGTATGTTACATGATTAGGATTATGATATTTGTTTTGTTATATGCGCATTAAGACATTTGGAAGTAAGACGGAGGAAAAAGGAATGTCTTATCAACAAGACAAACGAGAAGATGTGCGTTGTAGTTCAGAACAATTGTGTGAGAGTTGGTCGATTTAAAATAATTTATGAGAGAGATGGCGAGCGAAAGAGTCACGTGGGAAAGGATCGTAAATACGTAAAGAAGACGGAGAGGATATACCGAGGTAATTCAAAGAAGATGCCCATTTATGATTATCTTCAATAAGACCGACGGTAAGAAAGGTAAAATATGGAAAATGTCTAGAGTTGCTAATGGTCATCACAACCACGAAGATCCATAAAGTCTTGTTGGGCACGTAATGAGTTCCAAGTTAAAACCAAAGAAAATAAAGACGGTGAAGTCTATGAAGAACGTAATGAAAGCGAGTACAATCCTATCTAAGATAAAGGCGGACGACCCCAACAACTTGTCTTCGTTGTCTACAATTAAGTCAGCGCTAGCAACGATCAAAAGGATGGAATGGGATGGTCGAATGGTTATGCAACAATCAGAGTGGTTAGCCGAGAAACACAATTACACGTTGAGAAAAGAAGAAAGGGAAGGTAAGGTGATTCGTATTTTCTTGGCACATCCGAAGATGATCCAATTAGCTCAATGCTTTCATCAATTTTTTTTTATAGATGCTACTTACAAGACAAACTGGTACAACATGTCGTTGTTGAACATTGCTTGCCACACTTCAGACAAATGCACATTTATGGTGGCGTGGGGTTTAATGGATGTTGAGAACGATGTGAGTTTCTTTTGGATGTTGCAAATATTGAGGTCGATTTATAATGGCGAGCATTTTCCAAGGGTTATTGTAACGGATAAAGATCAAGCCTTGATGAATGCAATAAAGGTAGTGTTTCAGGAAGCCCAGAATTTGCTTTGTACGTGGAACATTCAATGCAACATCAAATCTAATTGCAGACATCATATCCAAGCTAAAAAACGAAACAAAGGTACCAAGAGGTCGAAGGAAAAGGATGTATGTATTAGTAAACTAACCGTGGAAGAACGAGAAGAAGAGAAAAGGTTGGCCGATGAAAAGTTGGTCGAGGATGGAATAAAGTGGTCTTTATTTTTAAAAGCATGTGATAAGCTTGTTTGGTCGATGACGGAGGAAGTTTATGAATACAATTTGAAGAACTTTGAGGATGAATGGGGCAAGAACTATCCCAAACCAGTTAAGTATTGCAAAAAACAATGGTTGAGACCGCATAAGGATAATTTTGTGTTTGCATGGACATATGAATATGAGAACTTCAAGAACGAGGCAACAAGCATTACAGAGGGGTCCCATGGACGATTAAAGAACATACTATTCGGTAGTCAAAATGGGGTTGTGTCGGTCCAAGAAGCAATCCATGAGTTCACCAATCGTGACCCCTTGCACAAGTATAATGGGTAGCTTAAAGATCAAATTTATCTACCGATTCCATTGTAATCGGCAGTTTAATGAACAAATTAATCTCCGATTATACTTGTTTTTTTTGTATAAAACCTGTCTTGCTATAATCGGTAGTACGGGAACATAATTAACTACCGATTAATCTATAAAACCCATAATCGGTAGAAAGTATCAAACCTTTTCTACCGATGTTACTGAAATATAACCGATTGTGTACCCTATTTGGAAAGAATAAATAGCCGTTTGAACATTGTACGACCACAAAAATAACTCTTTTCTCAACAAAAAACCCCACAATTCTCAAACTAACTCATTTTTCTTCATCTTCTCAAAAAACCTCACACTTCTCAAACATGGCTACTAGCTGATCCACCAAGGAAGATGTTGCAGCTGTTCGGGCGTGGGTGGTTACCACGACGTATGATTCTCATCTAAAAATGAACTCTTCTCAAACCGTAGAAGCTTTTTGGAACCGGGTTTTCCAAGTTTTTGTGAGTTTAGATGGCAATCAAGGTGAAAGAACATGGAACGTGGTCCGGGATCGATTCGAACAACTCTATGATCGTTGTGATTGTTTTAGAACTGTTTTGTACAATGCCAAGTTTAGTTTCCCTGATCTCGACATCAATGGATATATAAGTATATCTCAAATAGATGTTAATCAAATCAATTATGATCTCAATATAATACTAACAAATTGTTCATTACTTTTTTCAGACTCCTCATGCTCTTAAGGAATATAGGGATATGTATGGTAGAAAGTTCACGCATTTTGCATGCTATGATGTATTGAAAGAAAATGACAATTATTTTGATCACGAGTATTTCGATGACGTGGGCCAATTAGGCATCAAAACTAATCATTATCTACTTTATTAATAATCGGTAGTCTAATAATTTTTTTAACTGCCGATTGTATATGTTGCCCCAAATTCAAAATCGAAAAAATTATCAAATTTTCAACATTTTCAACAAGTATAATCGGTAGTCTAAGAATTTTTTTAACTACTGATTGTATATGTTTCCCCAAATTCAAAATCAAAAAATTATCAAATTTCCAATATTTTTAACAAGTATAATCGGTAGTCTACGAATTTTTTTTAACTACCGATTATAATGTAAAATATAACCAGAAACCATCCAGTTCCACCGCTAAGTGTAATCGGTAGATAATTGTCTACCGATTGAAGGTCAGTAGGTGTATTCGGTAGATAGTTATCTACCGATTGTGGATGAACATGCTTAATCGGTAAGTGATGTAAACCACTTATCTACCGATTATAATGTAAAATTTCAACAAAGTTACTTATTAAAAATGAATCTCTTGCAAATCAATCGATAATTCACAAAAAGAACATAAAATCCATTCATCATCCAAAAATTAATCCATTCATCATCTAGAAATTAAACATAATGTTAGAACATTAAACACCAGGAATATTAAACATCAGGGACATATCCATAAAGTAAACAAGTTTCTTAGAAATCAACTTTGAAAATGATGTTCTCTAACAAAACAACCACAATCTAATTTCTATATTTTTTGGTTTTATTACGAGGACGACGAGTACTAGGGACATATCTTTCAGCATCAGGGATATTGGCTTCACCATCAGCACTCGATGAACCGCGAGGTCTTTTACTGTGCTTTGCTGTTAGCCTCCTAGGCTTATTCGAAGCTTTCTCCCCAAACTTGCTTGCATAAGCTTCATTATCAATGTTATATATTAGGTCTTTATGCTCTTTCATCTTCTCAATTGATAAAGGCACTCCCGCATTTATACACCCAGCAATCTTCTTGGAGAAAAACACAAATCTTTTTTTTCTGTTTTTATGCAATAACAATCAAACGATTATTATCTAAAATATTGAGTCGTAATATTAAAATCAAAAGAAAATAACTTTATGTACCAGCCTTTCATAACCAGAGGGTTTGTCTTTGATGATACAAGTATAATCGGACACCTTGGTGGTCTTTCCTTTATCTTCACGGATCACATGAAGATGAGAATGCTCCCAGTACCATACCATATGGCGTGGATCTACTTCATCACCTCGGTTGACAGGTCTCCCATCGTTGATCATATATTGCATCCTGTTATTCCAATCTTCAACGGATAGGTTACCAGAGTAAAGTACTGTTATAGAGTCCTAACCACATACAAAACGTCCAATTTGAACCTGCCACGCATGTGACTCCAAGGTTCTTCTTGGACATAACCGAGTTGACGCATCACCCTAGAGGCATTGTACATAACATATCCAGTGGGATGCCACAAGGGTCCATAGTAAAACGAAAACTCATACCTTCCCGCTATATGTCCACTAGCTTGGTCTTCCATGTATGGATCAAAGCATACATCTTTGGACGACCTTAAGTCTAATTTCCTCCTCAAAGAAATCAACTCCTGCTTCTTAGACCTTGAACGGTTGTTTTCGAAGATGTATTTTGTTCATATGGGTGTTCCTTTCTCCCATATCAGATTCTCTTTGGCCAACTCGAGGGACGGGAAGTGGTCATAGATCCATGTTTAGTGTACATATCAAACCAAGTATGAGAAAATCGATTTTTAAAAGAGAAAAAATAAATAACAATCAAAGCATCAATAGAGTTACCAAAATACCTGTAGTAGGCTCATATTCCCGGTAATTTGTCTAGTTGATTCCCTCGATGCCTTTCTCAACTCTTCCATCAAGAACGCATGGCATGCGGTGCCCCGCGAATAGTCACGAACTTTATTTAGAGGATGCAAAAGTTGTAAAAGGTTACCGTCGACCCGGTTGCCACTACAATTGGGGAAAATGACACATCCCAAAACACATAGGAGATATGCAGTGTATACAACATTCACTTCGTCGTCGCTAAACTCTGGATTCATATTCTTCTTTATCCTTGGTGCCTTTGAACATATTCATCAAGTGAACCATGTTGAACTGTCTGGTTTTGTAACGAAAGCACTGGGTGAACTTAGTGTCGGATATCGCTCGATCCCAACCAAGGCACTTCTGAGTGTAAAAATAAAGTTGTTCCCAGCTTAAATGCTTCACATAATCAAACTTGATGGATGTACCATGGTCAGCGAGACTTAGAATCTGCACCACATCATATGGGGTGATCGTCATCTCTCCAAACGGCATGTGGAAGGTATCGGTCTCAGGATACATTCTCTTCAGGAAGGCTGATATCGACACCCGGTCATGCTCTAACATTGAATTCTCGGCGGCAGTAGATAACCCCGAGTTATAAATAGTTTGCTTGAACCTTTCACACTCAGCATCTAACGGCCAATCTTTCATTTTTTTTGGTGCAACTGTAGGTATGAGTAGACGAACCGTATCAGAATGGTCCTAATATACACGACAAATTATAAAATAAATTAGAATAACAGTTAACACTTCTGGGAATAAAAAGACAATAGGTTAAGAATGGTGTTTTATAATTATTACCTCAGTTGAAAAAAAAAATTTGGCCCAAGAATCTTTGTATCCAAATAACAGATCTCCTCCATCTCTTGGTAACCCAGGGATTTGGCCTTCTTCAATACCCTTCATCTTCAAAGAGGCGGAGACTTGGTGTCCTCCTTTCTTCTTAATTATCTTCTTTGTACCTTTTCCTTCTCCTTGTGTACCACTTGGTTCTCCTTCATATTGGTTTCTAACTTGTGGAGCACTTGGTTCTCCTTCTTCTTGGTTTCTAACTCTTGGAACCATTATATAGTTCTGGAGAGGCTGATTGTCAGAATGAGTCTCCATATCTAGATCATTATCTTTGTGTTCTTCACTAAGTTCTTCAACGATCTCTCTATTTCTTATTCTCTCGGCAAAATTTGGCCAATTTGTATTATCAGCTTGACGGGTTGTTTGCTTTTTTCGAGCCATCTTTAGATTGTAATTACGACGATGAATTGGTTTACGATGATACGATGAATTGGTTTAGGCACAATCGGTAGTTAAAAAAGAAGAGAAGAAGATGAGAAGAAGAAGATAATCGGTAGAGAAGAAGAAGCTATAAGGTTTAGGTTTTTATACTTTTATTAATGAAACGATATATAGGTAGTTTTTTAATTAGTGAAAGGGTATATAGGTATTTTTACCTACCATTAGGCTATCCCATAGCCGCATATGTTAGATGAGTATAAATTAGTCGTCCCAAATTCTTTTTTTGTAGCCCTCAAAAACGTTAGGCTAATAAACTAACATTAATTCTATTTTAGAAACAGAAATAGGAAGAGTTGATGAATTTCTTTGGACCACAAAATCAAATTAATGCAGAAAACTTTAGCCACACATTATACCAAAATCAATCAAAAACATGAAACAAAATTGGCAATCAGAACCTGTATAAACGAAGAAAAAATACATCAAGAATCGAAAGTTTTTTGTATTTCTTAATATCCCCTTTGAGTTTAAAATTGGCACCCAAACAATATAACATGGGAAATATGCCTATGCCAACGGATCTAACCATCCCACTTAGCATATTAATCTTTACATTGTATTTCAAAGACTAAAAAGTTGTTAGTTTAAGTCCGACTCAATATCTCGATCTGACTTGTCCCCTGACACGGCACAAGTTATATGTCAGACCATTTGATTTTGTGCTTTTCTAATCCTTGTGTCAACTTTTGACTCGGAAAACACCTCTGAATCGAAATGATTTCAGTCAGGGAACAAAATGTTAGCTATCTCAGTTGTCAAAGATTTCACGGAACACCCTATAAGGGAAGCTTAGTGACTGATTGTGGGAGGAAGGGATGTATTTCTACTTTTATGGTATATTCAGCGGGTAGAAAATTTGTTGGAATTCTTCGTTACAGATAGCGCAGTAATACAACTCTATTATTATTTCCACTGATTTGTTATAACTTTGTGACAACAGTTTGTTTTATTTTGAAAATTGGATATTATATTAAAAAAAAAAAGAAGTATACAAAAGTATAAAGATTACAAAAGCTCCAAAACAGAAAAACTTGGAACACCAGGAGAAAACAAATCTAAGTACATAGTGTTGGGAAATAAAAAATGGTTATTACTAAAATTAATAGTTTCTTACTTAAATTAATTTTTGTTACTTTAATTAGCTTGATGGGTGCTAGGAACACTAGTCCAAACTTGGGTGGAATTAAAGCCATCCATTTTCACTTCTTAGTGAATGAGAAACCTTTGATTATCCCACATTGGTTAAATCAAGGAGGAAGTTCATGCATATCACCACAAACGTTCTATAAAAGGAAAAGAACTAGTGGATTGGATATGGACTTGGGAAATAGACTAGTGGCAAATGCATACATGTGCGGTGCTTCGCACCGAAGCACCGCAGGCCGCGGGCTTGCGGAGCTTGCGGGCTTGCGGAGCTTGCGGTGCTTGCATGTGCTTTTGCGTGTGTTTTTGGCGTGAGCCTTGGCGGGACCCATGGTGCGCGACCTTGGTGCGAGCCTTGGTGTGAGGATTTAATGAGGAATCATAAATATTTTTTAAATAAAAGAATCTTAACGTTTGTGTTTTAATGAGGATTTAATAATTCAAATTAAATTTTCACCGTTTTAAAACTCAAAAGATTCTTTCTCCTATAAAAGAACAACATTACTAAGGTTTTCGTTTATCCCAGTCGCAGCCACTGTCCTGACGACTTTTCACCATCTTCCTGCTTTGTTTTGCGCACTAGTTTTATATTCTTATTTTCATCTTCTGTTAAGTTCACAACGGGCCAACGAGCTTTGCTAGCTGGGTTGGTATCAGGTGATTTTATCCTGAATTCAAGTTTGTCACTGAAAGGGTATAGCAGCATCTTCCTGAAGGTGTACCTGGCAAATATTGAGTTAAGGGCAGTCTGTTGAACAGGCGACTTCACCTCTCTGTGTTTGAGTGTGTGTGCATTTTAATTCTAACCCTCCCTTAATCATCTTCAAGTTCTCTGTGTTTGTTTTTGCTGTTACAGGAAGTATATTTTCCAACACATAGTAACCACTAGGAGAAGGCCACACAAAGCAACTATCCCAGCTAAAGATCAGACTACTAAAAGGAATAGCAAAGTTAGGATGAAAAGTCTTCAGCCAGACGATAATTGCTTCCTTAATGTTGCAGGCTATTTGGTGGACAAATTGAATTTTGTTAGAAAAGAACTCAATTTTTTCTTTCTTTCCAAATAAGCTAAAAAGTAGCGTCCAACAGCTACCTCCAAATAATACCACCAGAATCCTTAAATCGCACTTCTGACCAACGTTCCATCAATTGAAGTATATTGCCAGGGTTGTCCCTACTCCAACCAGCGACACTAGGTATCACTTCCTTCCAAACTTCAGCAGAAAAACGACAATGCAACAATAGGTGGTCTGCAAATTCATTTAGACAATGCAACATTAGGTGGTATGCAGATTCATTTACCAAATTACAAAGTCCACACAAGCCTGACGTCATAATACCTCTATGAACTAAATTATCTAGTTCATATCTTGTTAATAGTAATTATGTTAATGTTACACTCTGTGCACGATTCTGTTAAACAACTGTAACTGTTCAGTATACGTGTCTAGTATGTGTTGGTCTATTATTGTGTGGTTGTGAGTGATGTGTCAGAAGATTATAAATATTCTTATCTGTTGTACTAACATATTGTATAAGATCATTTTCTTTAAATCAAGATATTATCATTTCTATCTTGGTTTCAGAGCAATTGCTCGATCCAAGTTTTTCTTAAATCTCCATTAATGAAGTTTCTTTTAGATCAAACATTTTCAAGTGATTCTCTTCTTCTTATTCGTTTATTTTCTGAGAGTTTCATCATCTGCTACTGCTGCTTTTCTGCATCTTCAATCTTTCTTGATTTTTCAGATCTTACAATTCAATCTTTTATCTTCTGTTATCTAAGTTTATTTTTATGTTCTTGAAACAAAATGGAAACTCGATCTATCTCTAAAGTTCCTTTAAATCAATTGATAAATATTATCACACTCAAACTGAAGAAGGAAAACTATCTAACTTGGAAGTCATTAATCTTTGTTCTCTTCAACAAATTCAGGGTTACTGGCTATGTCACTGGTGATAGAGAATGTCCAGATAAGTTCACTTATCGTCACAATACTACCAACAACATTATCAATCCAGCTTATACTCTTTGGCAAGATGAAGATTCAACTATCATTTTAAGGATTAACTCGACAATATCAGATGCTATTATACCATATTTTACAGGAGCAACTTCTTCTCATGAATTGTGGTCAAACACTGAAGCTAGGTTTTCTCATTTTTCTTCTACCCATACAATCCATCTTGGTACCAAGCTTCAATCTATTAAATTTTAAATGATTTAATTTCAACTTATCTAACTAAAATAAAAAAAGTTGTAGATGCTCTTGCAGTTGCTGGATCTATAGTGAGTGACAATGAAATTGTTATTATCACACTATCAGGTTTGAGCTCTTTATTTGATGCATTTGCTACTTCAATTAGAGTTAGATATCCACATGCTACTAGTGTTGAACTTCACAATCTTCTTATCAATGAAGAAATTGTTATTACATCCATATCCAAAACTATTTTCGCTAATTCTGAAAATAAAGTCTTTCTTGCAAATAAAAACTTTCGACACTACTCACAAACACCATTTAAACCTTAATTTCGACAGCAACAGTTTAGATATCTTTCTCCAATGATGAGAGGTGGTCATAGTCCCAACTATAGAGTTAAACAACCTTTTCATCCAACTTATAAAGGGGTTTTTAATTAACCTACGTTTAGATCTCTATCTCCAGGTTTTACATCTACTTTACCACCTGCTTCCATTACTTCTTGTGGCAATGTGTAGTTTCATATATTTCCACAGTTTGTTCACTCTGCATTTGAGTTTTCTAATAAAGTTGAATTTTGCCTATCAAGGGAAATCTCTACCTCAGAATCTTCATGCTATGCTTGCTGCATCAAACATCTTTGGTGAGAATCCATGGTTTGCAAATAGTGGAGCAAATAACCTTATTATTTCAGATACTTCTATTCTTAATGAGTATTCTCCTAATGATAATACATTCAGACATCTAGTGGAAAGGTATGCCTATTACCTCAACTGGTTCAGTCTCTTTTACTATTGCTACCGATCATTGTTTTCGTCTTTACAATGTGTTCCATGTGTCTCAATCATCTAACAATCTTTTATCAGTTTATAAATTTACTACTGATAATAACTGCACCATCAATTTTTCTCCATATGACTATACTGTACATGATCTTCAAACTGGGAAGATTCTGTTGCAGGGACCTCATGTCAATGTCCTATATCCCATCAAGTTCACTCAACCACCTCTGACTCTCCACACCGATAAAGTTTCCCCTGTTATCTGGTCTCACAGACTATCTCATTCATCTTTTCAAACTAAGCAAAGAGTTTGTTACTCATTTGATAAAAATGTAATAAAAACACCATTATTCTGTGAGTGTTGCCAATTGGGAAAGGCTCATAGTGGATGGTTTTTCCAAGTTTTGCTGGTTATTTCCTCTACATGCAAAATCTGATTTCAAAACAATCGTTTTTAACTTCAAAAATCAAATTGAAAATCAATTATGTGCCAAAATTATCACTATAAGAACTGATGGTGGTGGGGAATTCATAAACAATGAAATAACATCATTTAGTTCTTTACATGGCATAAAAATAAATTCTGATAGGTTATTTTATCGTAGACCGCAAGAGCACGGCTGTCGATGAGGCAATATGCAAGCACGGTCTTCCATATGGATTTCAAAATTATAATTTCTAACTTTTAAACAATTAATATGTTGATAAGAAGATTGATTTGATGAATCTATTCTAAAAATTATATACAAATGAAAGATAACCTAGGATTCAAGAATCCATCACTATTATGCGTACCAGATGTTTGTAACTATTCTCTATAATTTTCTCAATTAAATTGCACAAAACGACTGAGGACAATTATTAGCGTCTTAGGAAATAGATCATTTTAATTTAATTAGTTTTCTCATAGGATTAACAATTATCTTCACTTTAAAATGCTAGTATCTAACAAGAATAACTGAATCGATTAATTAAGCATTATAGGACGGTAGATGGTGGGTTTTTGACAAGGACATGAGTTGTAAAATTACTTTGCCTGGCTGCAGAAATATAATAAACGAATCTCTGACACGGCATTAGAATTATTGATACGTAAATCTGTCTTATATTCTGCAAGAGAATTGAGAATGCGTATTCAGCCCATGGCTACATTAATCCTGCAGCTCTTCTATGTATGCGTCTCCAAAATTTTAGGGTTTTACCCGGCTAAACTCTCGTTATTTCGTGTGCTTCCATGCAAATAAATTTGCATTAATTAGAACATGTTGGTTATGCAAAATTATGAACATTTGGAATGAATGCTATATCATTTCTGAATGAATGTGCTAATTAGATGCATACCATCTAAATGCAGAGTCGCATTGAACATCATCTCAAGTCGCAAAACTTCCACGTCTGAATTCCTTGAAAATATTTTGTATGCGCTACATAAAATCCAAGCATAATGACAACGCTAGATCCCATGCGATTGAGAATCCTAACCCGTCCACAGCCGCGCCAATGGCACTGGCAAGTGCCAGCGCTAGCAGCGCATAGTCCTTGACCACAACACTGAAAAGTGCCAGCACTAGCGCCATCAACAACAACACCATACTGTCAGCGTTGGCAGCAACACTCACGCTGCCAGCATCCTCACCTGTGCCAGCAATGCTAGCCTTACCTCTCCACAACACCATCCTTGCATATTCGTGTCCGCGCTGCTCTTGCCATCCTTCGTTGCTAGCGCTATCACCTAGGCCACAACCACAACACTTATGCTAGCAACACCTCAATAGAGCCAATAACACTTATATGCGCCATTGTTGCTAAGCACAAATCGCATGTTACAAACATGCCACAAATATGTTATTGCCATGCTAAGTTAGCATAAAGCCTACTAATAACATTATCTTACAACAAACTTAATGCTTTAAGTCCATAACTCCATTAACTCTTATGAGAAATCAAAACAATTACACGGGGGGATTATTCATGGGGTTTTAGTCTGGTGGTTATAGCAACATGCGGCGTGGCAACACCCCATGATATGAAAGTTACAAAGTAGTGGTCACGGTTAGGGAAGTTAAAGAGATGGTGGAATAATGGTCTTCCAGAAAGTTCCCAAGACATAGTGGGTGGTTACACCATTATCCCCATATTCTCCATCTCTCCACTACCTCCACTACTTATAAGGAAAATTTGTGTTCCCAAGCTATTATTAATAGGCTACTTAGCCCATTCCGAAAATAGAACAAGTTTATCATTTACACAAGCTCTGTTATTCTCTATAATTCAACACCTTTACACACAATTCATCACACTGATTCCTTCAACTTTCTTTGCTTCCATCCCCTAAGATCAACCCATCTTTTCTCCTCGTGACTGAAGCAGGACGGAACAACCACTTTCGTGGTTTAGGCTTGTCTTGTGCGATTTTCATTTCCGAATCTAAAGAAAGTACTTCTACAGTATAATGTTTTTCCTAAGAACAATATTTAGGTACTAACAATTGGCGACCACAGTAGGAGATCAATCTCTCAGTTACGAATCCATCTGACGGTTTCCTGCGACTGTTTTTTTTTTTTTGTTTTTCTTCTTCTTCCTCTCCTCGACCTCAAGAACCCTAACTTTTCTGGGTTTTATTTTTCTTGATTTTTCTCTCGATCTAGCAGAGGCCATCCTCCCTAACTCCTCCCTCTCGACTCTTATTTATACTACAACATCATACAACTCCAAATCTTCTCCCAAATCTCGAAAAATCTTTTGTTTCAACGAATAATAATTTCGGCCATATTTTTTTTATTTAATCAATTCACGATCTTGATCTTCATTATTATTGTCTTGATGATGTTTCCTTTTCAAACTCGAGAATAGCTTTTCGATACTCACAATTTTAAGAAGATAAAATCTCTTTTATTACAAAAAAAATTACCCGAAGTAATAAACCCGAGAATACTTTTGACGTGAGAAAATCTCTCACGAGTTTTTGTTGTTTTTGACGTTCCCAAACTATGTAAAACTCCTCTTATTTAGGCAAGAAAATATTCTTATCTTAAACCTAACAAATCTCCCTTCCAAATCAATTGCCAGTTCACGCAAAAGCTTCTCAGATCGAGAAAGAAATTTTTCCGCCATTTTTTTTTGAATTTAAAGAGACTAGGTGCCTTGAACCAAATCCGTGGTGCCTTTATAACTTTAGATAGGTGCCTGTAACACTTTTCCTGGGTGCCTTTAATACTTTTCTAGCCAAATTTTCCGCAATTATTATTTCCACAAAAATACCTAAAAACACATAAAATAATAATATTAATACAAGATTGAGTACTAACAATATACAATTGAAATCAAATAAGATACGAAAATATGTCTATCAAATTGACTTGTTCGAACCTCTGAACAAAATGGATTTGCAAAGGCTAAACATAGGCACATATGGGATGCAGGTAGAACTTTTCTCATTAAAGACACCTTACCTTATTCATTTTGGTTAGTTCTTTCATGACTGCAAACGATACATAAATAGATTACCTGCAAGGAGTATTCAGTTTTTATCTCCTTTTGAGGAATTGTTTAGCAAACCACCAGATTATTCTTTTTTGAGAGGCTTTGGTTGTGCTTGTTTTCCATGGCTTAGACCATACTCATCTAACAAGTTGTCTCCAAGTTCACCTTGTGTTTTTATTGGTTATAGTGCCAATCAGAAGGGTTATAGATGTTTGGATCCTATTTCTGGCAGGGTCTTTATCTCCAGGCATGTGGTCTTTAATGAAGAAATCTATCCATATCCATCTATTATGCTAGCAACTTATATTTCTTTAGTGATTACCTTTGAGTCATTTGCATGTGAACATTACAAAAATATTTTATAGTAATCTATCATTTCCATCACAAAAAATCATCTTTGCATACTAATCATTTTACTATTTCTCCTTTAGCACCCTTAACCTCTCTTGTTCCATCTATTTCATCTGCTATTTTTCAAAATGATCATTCAATGAAAACAAGGGGGAAGTCTGGTATTTCTAAGCCTAAAATGTATTATGCCACCAAACATTTGCTTCCATATGTTCTACTCAGGAATACTGTACCTATTACCCCTTATTGTTTCTCTCAAGCCGATTAAAATCTTAAGTGGAAGAAGTCAATGAAACAAGAGTATGATGCTTTCATGGATGCTAGTACATGGACCCTGGAAAAACCTATACATGGTCAAAACATTGTGGGGTGCAAATGGATTTACAGGATTAAGCAAAATGCAGATGTCACTTTGGACAGGTATAAATCCAGATTGGTTTCCAAGGGTTTTCATCAACATGCTGGTCTGGATTACAATAAAACATTTATTCTTGTTGATAATCCTATAACTATCATGTTAATTCTTTCCTTAATTGTTCAATTTAATTGGCCAACTCAAAAATTTGATGTCAGCAAAGGATTCTTGCATGGTGACCTGGAAGAAAAAGTTTACATGTCTCAACCGCAGAGCTTTGTTGATTTATCCAATCCTGAACATGTCTGCAGACTTCATAAATCTATTTATGGTCTAAAAAAAGCCCCCAGGGATTGGTCTGATGAGATGCATAATGTTCATCTTTCTAAGGGGTTTTCTTCTTTAGCTGCAGATCACTCACTATTTTTCCAAAAGTATAGTACTAAGATTACAATTTTTTTGGTCTATGTAGATGATATTCTTTTGACTGGTAACTCATCTGCTTATTGTGTTGAACTTATTCAAGCCTTGGGTGCACTATTTCCAGTTAAGAACTTGGGTTCACTTTACTACTTTTTAGGCATAGAGTTGAAGAGAAATAATTTTGGTATCTTTATCAGTCAAACCAAATATACCTTGGATCTTCTAGACAAAACAAAGCTTGTTGGTGCCAAGTGTTGTTCTTCTCTTGCCTCTACTTCCACAAACTGAGTGTTAATGATGGTGAATTACTCTTTAATCCTACAGAGTATAGGTCCTTGGTAGAAGCTCTGTAATATCTTACATGGACCAGATCAAAGATTAGTTTTGTTGTTAACCAAGTTTGCTAGTTTATGCATCAGCCTACCACGGTTCTTCTTATTGCAACTAAGAGGATCATGAGATATGTTAAAGGAACTATAGATCATAGTCTATTCTTTTCCAAGGGTTTACATACTTTATATGGATTTATTGATGTTGGTTGGGCAGGTTCACCAGATGACCAAAAGTCTACTAGTGGATTTTGTAAATTTTTTGGTCATAATTCAATCTCATGGAGTGCCAAAAAGCAATCTATTGTTGCCATATCCAGCACTAAGGAAGAATATAGAGAACTTGCACAAACAGTTGTTGAGGTTATTTGGCTTTGTTAGTTGCTTAAAGACTTGCACATTTTTCTTCCTGTACCTCCAACCCAATAGTGTGACAACATAAGCAGTATTTCCCTTGCATCAAATCAAGTTTTCCACATCAAGATGAAACATATGGCTCTTCATTTTCATTTTGTGAGGGATCTAGTTCAATCCCAGTCTTTATATATGGCTTACATCTCTATCATATCTCAAGTGGTTAATATCTTTACTAAGGGTCTTCTAGGTCCAAGGTTTAGATTGCTAAGGAACAAAATTCATGGTTATATCTTTAACCAGCTGCAATCAATTCAGTTTTAGAGGTAGTAGTTATGTTAATATTACACTGTGTACACCATTCTATTACACAATTGTAATTGTTCAGTACACGTGTCTAGTATGTGTTTGTCTATTATTGTGTGGTTGTGAGAGATGTGTCAGAAGAGTATAAATACTCTTGTTATGTTGTAACAGATGTGTAAGATCAATTTCTTTAAATCAGGATATTATCATTTAGATCTGTCAAGTAAGGCCTGCCAAACAAAGAAGCAAATTTTTGTAGAAATTTGTGAAGACCATATAAATTTAAAAGCAAGAGAAGGAGTGGCTTCAATCAGATTGTTTTATTTGAGCAACCAGAGATAACAAATTTTAACCGTAAATCCATTGCCAAGATCAGACTTCTAACGAATATCTGAATTCGTGGACAGGTTACTAGTTGGACTAGTACCAACCCGTTCCAGCAAAATGCATAACACCACTACTTCATTCGTATTCAGAAATCTTTTAAAGTTTAGATTCCAACTTTGGTGCGTACCAGACACAATATAGACACAATATGATCACTAATAAATCCATCAAAGAGAAGGAAATGAAACTGCCAGGCTAACATCACCACACCAAACATCTAGCAAAAAACAAAAACCATCATCATTATCGATTATTAGATCAAGATTCCTGTCAACTATACCTAAAAGCCTCGATATTACAATCCAACAGCTTGACCGATACGCCAATATGATGGGTTAAGCTAGAAAACGTGATTATATAAGGTTGAACTTACTCAAGACCACTTGAACCTATAAACAGTCTTTTTCTTTTGCGAAACGCCACAACCATTTAGTTAAAAGAGGAATGTTCATCATTTCCATATTTTTAATACCAAAACCCCCATGATCAAAAGACTGTAGCAATCGCGACCAAACCACCCAATGAATACTATCAAACCCATCCACCTTATTCCAGAGAAAGTTTTTCATATTTTTTTCAAGTTCAAGAATTATGCTCTTAGAGCATCTCCAGTCACGCGATCATAACCAAAAATCAAAGATCAAATTTTTTGATCTTTGATCCGTCACAAAAACAACGGGGTATGATCAAGCGAGGTGGTAGGATATCGTTTGAACGCAAGCGAAGTATCAATACGCCGCTTGAAAAGACGGACGGGAGACTAGTAGCTCGCCTGATACAAGCGAGATACTGCTGTATCACCTACCAAAAAAATACCCAGGCGAAGTACCAACATTTCGCCCACTAACTAAGCAAAACATCAGAGTTTCGCTTGTCGGAACGAGTGGCCAAGATTTCGTCTGTGTAATGTGCGGATAACCCGTGCAAAAGAAATTCCGGGCGAGATACTGGGATACCGCATGGACATAAGCGGAAGCTTAGAACCCCGTTTGGAGGGTGAAATACACGGGCGAGATCTTGGGATCTCGCCTAACACCAAGCGGAATCCTGTAGTCCCGCTTGGTGTTAGGCGAGATCCCAAGATCTCGCCCGTGTATTTCACGGTTAATAAAACCCTAGCTCCCCTCTCTTCCAAACAACATTCTTCTCTGTTGCCTTCTTCTTCCACCTTGTTGTAGCCGCTCAACCCACATAATCCCCCATTTTAGCCAATTTTAAATCATTCAACGAGAACCCAAGGTCCCGTTTAGTGCAAGAGTACTTCGCTCATACCATTTCCAAGCGAAATCAAGGTATATTTTTTTCAAAAAAAAGATGAATTAAATTGTTTTTATTTGATATGAAATGTTGATGATTTATTAGTTAATTCGATTGTAGATGTTGTTTAATTAATCATGTAGTTACCATATTATAAACCGATTATTGAATTGTGAATTTTGTGTTCTAAACTTATGATATAGGGAATTTATTTAGGGTTTATGTGGATGTTAAATATTAGGTTTCAAAATTTGTTCCCTTTGTTAAATTGAACATACAATACGAAATTGTTGTAGTTTAATTTTAGTGGGTTTGTGTTTAATTTTTGATTGAATATAGTATGTTGTGTAGAAATCAAAGGAATTAATTTTGATTTAATTTTGAAAATAATGTGTATGGATATACTTGAAATTGTGTATTTTGTCATAGGGTTTATGATAAATATTATAAATTGGGTGTATTCTTATTGATGATTATTTGTTGTTGCCTGTTTATAATTTATTAATTGGTTGTTTAAATTTAATTATGTTGGGGTTAAATAAATAAAGATATGTATCGTTTCTCTATTTTATGTAGATTCTGAAGATGAATTTCGATGATATGTATCGAATAGTTAGAGTACCAGGACATCCACAAGGGTTGAGTCAGGCCATCAGGATAGAACCTGAAGATGGTGGAGTAGTTGATCCAACAAGGGGGGTTCATTTGGGGGAAAGGGTAGTTGAACCATCAGTGGTTGACAATTGAATCTCAGCTATAAAGGATAGAACCGATTTCTTGGTTAGGAGACTGACTCGCTCGATTAAGTCTAGGGAGGTGATGAGCATAGAAGAACAACAAAGAGTTCGAATAGTGCTACAAGAGATAACAACCCTTTGTTCTTGTGAAAATTAAGATCGCTAGAACAAACTGAATTTGCTAGTTATGGTGTTGAACTTTATGTTGTGTCCCTTTATCTTTCAAAGTGTTGAACTTTATGGTGTTGAACCTTTTTAGTTCTTTTAATTTATTTATGAATATTAACTTCTACGGATACCAAATGAAGTTTGCAAGTTATTTATCAATTCATCTCAATGGCTTGTCAAGTAAAATAAAATATCTCTGAAAAATTGAGTAGAAAATGCTTGGATTATTAAGTAGTCGTTCTATTGTCAATTCAGTGTATAGTCATTTCATCGCAATGCGTTGTCAAGGGAAAGCAAAATATCGTTGACAAAGTTAAAATTCAATCTTTGAATTGTTATTTAGTTAGTCTATTATCATTTCATCGCAATGCCTTGTCAAGGGAAAGCAAAATATCTTTAACAAAGTTAAATATTATTGGTTGAATGTAGTATGTTGTGTAGAAATTAAATTGATTTAATTTAAAAACAAATGTGTATGGTAGTATTTGCAATTGGGTAATTTGAATGAGATTAATTATAATTGGTGAGATTGTTTTATTTTGATAATGATGTATGTATTTTTAGAATGTTTGATGTATAATTTTTGGTACAAATGTGTACGGAAATAGACAATTACAAACAAGTTTAGTTGGTGTTAAATTAATTTTAATTGTTTATGCATTGTTGTGATTTACTGAATATATTGACAATGTTCTATTATTTGTTTGGGCAGATGTCTAGCAATGTTGTTTCGAGATGGGTTGGTAGAAAGAAGAAAAGCAAAAAAGCTAAAATCGCAGAGGATTGTGAACCTGAATCCATGGTCCCCGAGTCCGTAGATGTTTCGGGGTTAGAACACTATAATGTTGTCGAAGATACGAAGGAACACGTATCGACAAATATTACATATTCCTCCGACGCCAATTTCAGGTTTGACCACCGTGGCTCTCTCAAATCAGTTATACAGCTGTACAAGAAAATCACTAAGGAGTCTAATAGGGTCCAATATATAATAGAAAGGGGAGGTTGGGGCAGATTACTATCCTTACCTTTAGTAGATTCATCCCACGCTCTTATTGATTATATTTTCGAGCGGTTTTGGGACACTACAAACACATTTCACTTTTGTTTTGGGGAGCTTGGGTTCACTCCCCTAGATTGGGTTATGTTGACCGGGCTTAGTATCGGTGTCGGGAGATCTGTTCCTTATGACCCAGCTAGTACAGATTTCAGTATGTTCGTGAGAATATTTTTCCTGAACTGAAAGATAATGCGGTATGCAAAAGAGAAGGTGTTCCCCAACAATGGGTTTCGGATGCCATCACCCTGAAGTTTTTGACCACCTATTTTGATAAAGATACATTGCACGCTGCCAACGATGATAGTGTTCTTGCTGATAGAGTTGCGAGGGCGTTCTATATGTATGTTCTGGGGAATTTCTTTTTCCCAAATGCAAAAACCTACATTGATGCAGGTTGGTTGGCTGCCTTTGATAATCTAAATGAAGTTGATCAGTACGACTGGGGTGGTCCTGCATTTTCAAAATTGTATTCGGGTCTTGCCACGGCTAGTAGGGGACAAAAATCAGTATCCGGGCCGTTCCAAATTTTGGAGGTAATTTGTTGTTCTTTATTCAAAATTAATTTTCTTAAAATTTAATTGTTATGTTGTTAAATCTTTTTGACCCTCGCGTTTTTGTTGTAGTTTTGGGGATACGAATATCTGGGAATATGTCGTCCAAATAACCCTTCGGCTGAAAGTGAACATGAATGGCCTAGATGTCGTAGGTGGGTCGGCTCCCGGAAGAAGGGTGTTGACATAGTGAAGACAAGGACTAAACTGAACCAGTTATCCGTAAAGGACGTGACGTGGCAACCATGGCTTACTGCAGTTCACTACCTACCAGAAGCTATTGGCCGCACAGCAATAGAACTTTCTGGAAAAAGAATAACATTCACCTGGGTGGGCACTGTATGTTTCCTCGTCCTTGTCTCCTACTCCTTTTTTTTCAAACTCGTACTGTTGTGAATGGGTAGGTATTTATTTATTATCATTTTCTTGAATAAAGCACAATATGTATCTCGGAGATCGTTGCTGGAGGAAGAACAACCCAACTTAGGGTATTCCTGCAAACCCCCCTGCTTGCATTTCCAACTTCGTCAACGTCGTCCGAGAAGCCAATTCATGTAGCTTCACTAATAGGTTTATTTTTTACATTATTTATATGTATCAGTAGTTTATTTTTCGTTTCCTTTCATGTATGTCTTTTTTGATTTAATAAAAGTAGTGTAGTACCTTAAATTATTGTTCATTTAACGACGATTCAGGGGATATTACGAGGTCATTAGCATTAAAAAAATTGAAACTCTAAAAATAATGAACCGTTGAACTTTCACTTCAATTGATAATGTTAGGAGTTAATTGCGATTACATTTTGGATTTCATGAACTCATAGCTTGCTACAAATATGAATTCTTCTCCCATTTCGTGAAAGTAGTGCATTTTAGCAATTTCCTCCTACACAACCAAAGAAACAGTAAAATAAGGGGTTATTTGTAATTGTTGTTAATGCTGGAGGAGACAAATTTTGTAATGGTATGGATACTTACAAATTGTTCGATCGATAATCCTAAATGGGTGTCGTTAAAGATCCGTTGTTGTATAGATACATAATCAGCTATTCCCTTTCGAATAACTTGGTATCTATCATAAATCTGTAGAATAGATCTTTGGGTTGCATTTCCATATTCCTCACCAAAATGTCTGTGGATCCTCCCCCATACAGTTTCTGGATCAACAATTCCGACTATAACATCTTCACGAAATGTTTCGTAATACCAGGATTTTGTTATAGCCAAGTCTTCGGCTGAATGAAATGTTGACATGGTTGTAGGTAAGTTATGAAGTAAACAAATAAGGTATTGGGATTAAATAGAGAACAATAATATATTTAATAACATTGTCTTGTCAAGTTATTTAAAATATCTCTGACAAATCTGAAAATAAATCTTTCCACTGAAATGTGGTCGTTGTATTGTCAATTCATGTCATTGCCTGGTCAAGAAAAATTAAATGTCACTGACAAATCTGAAAATAAATCTTTGCATTGAAATTTGGTAGGTGTATTGTCAATTCATGTCATTGCCTTGTCAAGATACATAAAATATCTCTGACTAATCTGAAAATAAATCTTTGCTTTGAAATGTGGTCGGTGTATTGTCAATTCATGTCATTGCCTTGTGAAGATACATAAAATATCTCTGACTAATCTGAAAATAAATCTTTGCATTGAAATTTGGTAGGTGCATTGTCAATTCATGTCATTTCCTTGTCAAGATACATAAAATATCTCTGACTAATCTGAAAATAAATC
>JAJJMC010018315.1:0-57927 GCA_023531435.1 Papaver californicum | reverse complement strand
CATAAAATATCTCTGACTAATCTGAAAATAAATCTTTGCTTTGAAATTTGGTAGGTGTATTGTCGATTTATGTCATTGCCTTGTCAAGACACATAAAATATCTAAGATAAAAGGTTTATTTTTGTTCAACATTATCCTCTTTTTATTATAAATTACCAGACTTGCTTCTCCATCAATACGAACCGAGTTTTATCACCATCTCTTGCTCCTTACAGTTTCCAACACATAACAAAATGGCAAACTATGTAAATCATATTGACAAGTATGGTTCCTCTTCTAGTTTCCCTCACTATGTTTCTTATACTTCTTCTTCTTCTGGTTCATTAAACGATGATGATGACACAAGTTACTACTCATTAGATGAAAGTTCGCTTGAAGCGAACAGTAATAACGTAGCAGTTAATGTTGGTTTAATGTTGTCAATTCTGAACCCTCCACATACACGTACAATAATACCAAGACAACGTGATGTAGGTGCTAAAGGTCTATGGAGAGACTATTTCTGCAGCAACCCTACATTTCCGCCCAATATATTCCGTAGAAGATTCAGAATGCGTCGACAATTATTCAACCGTATTTTGGGTGATGTTGTGGCGGTAAATAGTTATTTTGTGCAGAAAAGAGATGCTTGTGGTGTTATAGGATTAACCCCGCACCAAAAAATAACTGCAGCTATTCGTATGTTAGCTTACGGATGTGCGGCCGATGCAATCGATGAGTATTTACGTATTAGGAAAACTACGGTGTTGGAAGCAACTCGTAGATTTTGCAGGGTGATAGTCCAATTGTACGAGGATGAATATTTGCGGACACCAACTCAACGTGATGTTGATCTCCTTCTTGATGAAAACCAAAAAAGGGGATTTCCAGGGATGCTCGGTAGTGTTGATTGCATGCATTGGAAATGGGACAAATGCCCTTCGGCGGAATCCGGTGCTTATACCGCCTACAAGGGTAGCGAAAGTATTATCCTTGAGGCAGTTGTGTCGTACGATCTTTGGTTTTGGCACGCATTTTTTGGTATGCCGGGATCAAACAATGATATCAATGTGATGAATCGTTCGTATATCTTCAAAAAGCTTATCAACGGTAAAGCACCGCCGGTAAAATTTTCAGTCAATGGAAATCAATACAATATGGGGTATTATCTTGGGGATGGAATATACCCAGAGACAACAACTATTGTAACTACCATTAAACATCCAGAATCCCAAAAGAAACAGAAATTTTCGGCGATGCAGGAAGGTTGTCGAAAAGATGTAGAACGGGGGTTCGGTGTACTACAAAATCAATTTGCAATCATCAAACAACCCGCACGAATGTGGAATCCGGACGTGTTAGCATATATAATGAAAACGGTCATTATTCTACATAATATGATAGTGGAGGATGAACGTATTCCCGGTGATTGGCCGCATGACTATGAACAACGCAGCCACGGTGCTCCAGTTGTTATTTCAAGGGAGAACACTGCTCAACTTTCTAGGATGCTCAAGGACCAACGCAGACGTGAAGTATTCGATAAACAAACTTGGGTTCGTTTGAGAAATGACCTGATCGAACATATATGGTCATCTGTTGGGGAAGACTGAAATTTTATATGGGCTTTGGGGGTAAATGTGTTGTTAGTGGACCGGTGGTTAAAGCGAGAGTTATGTTATCTTTACTTATTAGTCGCGTTATATTTTAATTGTTCATCGAGTCCATCTCGTATTAGTAGTAATTTTCAAAGATAATTCTAAATTAAATTTTTATTTAAAAATAGGAGTCGTTAAAAACATAAAAATCTATTGAAAATGGTAAATAATTAGAACTCAATATGAAAATGGTAAATAATAACTAAATTAATTTAGTTTTGATCATAATTAAAACTCAATATGAAAATGGTAAATAATAATCCGGACGTTATGATTGGTTTAATCTTTTCATCAAAATTTCTCTCTTCCTCAGTTCGATGTACTGTCTTGATACATCATCCATTTGGGAGATATCCATCGTCATTATACGGAATTCCTCTTCTGCTTCTTGCTTAGCTTGTATTGCCGCAAACTTTGCATTTGAATCAGCTAATTTAGCTTCAAACTTTGCTTTATCATTAGCTAATTTTGCTGCAAACTCAGCTTCTCTTTGTGCCATCTTCATATCTCTTTGTTCGGTACATTTGGCGTTGAAGCATTGTTGCTCTCTATAAATATTTTGCATCATTTCTTGTTGTTCAGCAAATTTTGCTTTCCCTTTTGTCTTCTGTCGTTTCGCCTCTTTTTTCCCCATTGGACGGATTACTGTGTTGGGGATATCTCCAAGATCTTCATAGGCGCTGGGACCATCTACGCTTAATTCTGGTGTGTCCTGTACGTCCTGAGATTCGTTGTCGTAATCAGACTCGCCTTGTGATGAATCGAAAACTGATGTCGACCTTCTGGAATATTTAATATTATCTAACATAACGGTGTAGCAATCTTCATGTTTAAAACTTCGACCAGTTGCTTCCTTGAAAAGCCTACGTACTTCTGCGAACTGGTGTTTCAATTCAATGTTGTTAAAGGATATACAATCATATAGATTAATGTAATAAGCATAATTAAACGAGTTGTTACCTTATTTTCGGGGCCCCATCCAGTATGATGTTCCCTTTCGACTTCAGCCTCCTTCGCAGACATAAGCGCCACATCCTTACTTATAATTTGAAATCGTTTCTGAAGGGAGGTCCAACTACGTTCTGGCATAGAAGGTATAGCTTCTTTCATCCGACATAGTATACGTGACCATAATTTTTCTTCACATTGATCGGTACCAATGCTACAATCTTGAGAAATAGACAAATGAATCGTACACATCGTAACATCTTCAAAAGACGAAAAATTTGGACCCCGTGGTTTTGATGGCGCCATTTTACTAATCGATTTCAAAAAATGAAATAAAAACCAACTTTAGAATTTTCAACTACACAATGTATGAGTTTAGTAAAATGCCATTGGTTTAGTATCCCATATATATAGGGTAAATATATGACCGTTAAACTGCCAACGGTAACATATCAACGGTAACATATCATAACATCCCAAAAATTAACGCAAAAATTAACGCCTGAGCGAGGCCTTGGGGTCTCACCCAACCCCAGGCGGTGCCTCGGGGCCTCGCCCAACCCAAGCGAGGCCTTAGGGTCTCGCCCAGAACTCAGGCGGCATCTTAGGGGCTCGCCCAAACAGAAGCGTGGTCCTGGCTCCCCGCCCAGTTCCATACGAGTCCTTAGGGTCTCGCCCAAAACTCAAGCGTTATCTTAGGGGCTCGCCCAAACATAAGCGTGGTCCTGGTACCCCGCCCAGTTCCATGCGAAATCACTGCATCTCGCCCGTGTTTGGAAATTTTAGGCGATATCTCAGCTGTTCGCTTATGAGTAGGCGAGCTTCTTCTGCTCAGTCGTCTGGTGGAGCGAAAGTTTAGCATAACGCTTGGGCTGGCGGAATGTCAACACTTCGCCCGTGTTTTTAAGCGAGATGCTGATACCTCGTCTGTTCACAAGCGAGGGAGTAGAATTTCGCACGACTATAACTTTGATCGTCGATCAGCGATTACTTTAAATCCTGAACAGTGATTTTTCAACGATCAAATACTAAAAAAGATCGACGACTGCGGCTCACTTTCGTCGACTATCGATCATTTATAATCTTCAGTCGTCGATTTAGTCGACGACTGTGGACGCTCTTAGGAGCCTGCAACAAAAAAAATACTGGAGGACCTGAAAACACTGACTTAAGAAGAGTACACTTGTGGAAAATAGGTTATCTGAGACACATTGAAAGGAATCGCGATAGCACCACATAGGGAAAGTGTCGTTCATATGGTAAAAAACAGAAAAACTAAACTATACTTGAAAATTATCGCTGACTAAGTGTCGCTGTGTTATGACCTTTGTTAACTTAGACAGCAGTGACATGCAAAATATTGTTTCCAAGGCAGATTTTTCTGGACCATTTGGGAGATTGAGAATCTCATTGATCTAATGGCTCATATGCCCCTCTACTCTCACCTAAAAAGTCATGTCTGTCACTTCACTTATCTACCGGACCTTACCTAAACTTTTCTTTCATATCTCGCTTTTATTTGTCTTTTTCGTTTTCCTCTCCAGAATCCTATAGCTATCTCACAACTTCTTTCATCACAATCAAATTTACAGAAAATTACCCAACTCTTTCACAAATGAGCCTTAACTCTCATAGATTAAACCTCCATCCCCACCCTATTTCAAAATCAAAACCGATGTATACATCATCATAAATCAAAAGAAAACGTTTCTTTGTAACCTTAAATCTAGTTGTTTTGCTCCTAAAATTCAAATAAAACCCTCCTCTCATACTTTAAAAATTGTTTGATTGTTGTTGCCTTGGTTTAGACCAAACGACTTACATTTCAAAACCTTTTGGCACCGTGGCCAGGCCTAGTCAAATAA
Source organism: Papaver californicum (assembly GCA_023531435.1). Lineage (NCBI taxonomy): Eukaryota > Viridiplantae > Streptophyta > Magnoliopsida > Ranunculales > Papaveraceae > Papaver > Papaver californicum. Next base: position 53,477 of record JAJJMC010018315.1, on the reverse strand, counting down.
GCCCAATAACTACTCACTAAGGAAAGTTCAAGGCAAAAACTACTTGTCCCGATTTTATTTATTTATGTTTGAACTCTCTTTAGCATATGTCTGCATCGTCAATTGTATTGTATTGCTAGTCAGTAAATTTTCATTATAGGAGATTGTTGGAAAATTGACTATAATTTTTTGGTAAGTGGATAATATTTGTAAATGCCTTATTAATAGAGTTGGCCTTTGGGATTAACTTTCTGGTTGTCAGTTAGGATAGTTTTCTTTTAATGAAACCAAAAGAAACATAAACGTGAAAGGAAATAACATTTCTTACAAAACCCTTGATAAATCTGCATGAAGAATCGTTAAGCTTCAACAAAGAGGTATTATTATCATCTATATATATACCTTGCAAAATAAGGTTAGGTGAAGTAGAAAATAAATCGAAACTAAGAATAGTAAAAGCATTGATTAAGTTTGTATGAAAGAGAGTTTATTATTTTAAATTGGGAAAGGATCTAATGATATGGTTAGAATAATATTATCTTGATATTTTGGCGTAATATTTCTTATAAAATTTAATTGAAAATGAATTTAAAACTAACTTTTTGATGACATGTTCTTCTTATAAAGCTATACATTCCTACCAATAATGAGCGCATTCCGAGATGTATAAGACCACCATCTATCACTTTGAAAATCAACAGTTGAAATTAAACTTTGAGGATGGTGAGATTTCGTATCTCGGAATGCGCTTATTTTTTGTGGGAATGTAGAGATTTAAAAGAAGAACATGTCATCAAAAAATTAGCTTCAAATTCATTTCCGTTTGAATTTTATAGAAAAAAAATGACGCCAAAATAATAAGATAATGAGATTCTAACCATGTCATTGGATCCTTCCCCTTTTAAATTTTAGTTACCTGCGAAAGTAAGTCGTTGTATTTCAGGGGCAGGTACGGATCTATGAGTGGACTAACCTGGGCTTAAGCCCGGGTTTACCTCTAACTTTACAAGCCTAAAAAAGAAAAAAAATATTTTTAGGGCTTTAGTCAAGCCTTTAGGTCGGGCCGAGAAAAAAATTTCAACCCCTGGATCCATCCCTGCTTGGGGGACAGACATTATTTGTCCTTGACTCGACTTAAGATAATGTTAGTCCAGTGCAATGCGGGGTGAATCTGTCTTAAGGCTAAAGGAAAAAGTTGTTGCCCCGACTTTGATTTGGTTAGTTGGGTTCACGGCTTTCTCTCTCTTATAATATCTATTGCAGTATACATAAGGTTGCCAACATAAACTTGTATAGCCTTTTGATCTGGTTGTGAGGCTCTTTTGCAAGAACTTCTATACTTCAGAATTTATTCATTCGAGTGAAACTGGACAATGCATCATCCATACAATTTGATATTTAAATTAACACTTTACATATATGGAATTGCTAACTTATTTTCGGATTTGGGATGGGATTAGGACCTTCTGACCATATTCCCCAAGTGCCCATAACGGGAAAATGTTTCTGAATGCCCCATAGTGTAACATGCAGTTCTTCTTAAACACTCCCGTAATTTCCTACAAACAACACATTTGTGTATGTCAAAGTGGGAACGTTTATGAAAATCCCATATTGATTGTGGTTCCTGTAATATCATGTTTTTGATTTTGTATAAATAGTTTACCTGTTGTGGGAAATCTACGTTTTCCATTTGGTTATTTATTAGTACCTTTGCCGCACGATGCAGAGGCTTCGCATCCCTTTTGGCCTGTTTTTACAACGGATGGAATGAAATCAACTGTACGTAATTGTAAGTAAATTACGAAGGTACTCATGTTATTCTATCGATATTTCACTAGTTTCAGATTGACAATTACCTGTCCGCTGTGAATCAGACCCATTAGCGCCCATGCTGTATGCACCAAGTTAGTTTTGTTTTCTTCGAGAGGAATAAATTCCTGTTTCAACAAGCACTAATCACGTTAATTTACGAAAGCGAAAGTAAGGAAAAAACGATGTTGTATCTTAGTCCTTGAGTCATGAACCCACACAATAAGCATTTTGTTCAAAACAATTACCTTCTTTGGGCATGAAAGATAACTTTCCCCCCAACCCCCGGATTCTCTTTGTGTTGATAACAGAAATTCGCAAGCTTTATGGACGGTCAGGCTATTGTGGTAGTTCTTTCCAGCGGCTGCTAAACCACGTAATGCAAACCATGTCCCATATATAAAACAGATTCCCCAGTTCCCGTACCATGAACCATCAGCCTGTTGTAGATCTTCAAGGTACCGAACTGCCTTTGCAATGACAGTTTCGATTTCTTTCTTACGATGTCCAGGATGTAATTTCATAAATGTCACAAGAGCTTGAATTGCCGATGCAGTGCATTCCACATATCTGTACAAAATTAACACCACTCAGCTAAGTACACAAAAAACCAAAATATACATAAATTGACAAGTTAACTAAGATTAGTCTTCTTACTCATACTCGATAACAATGTCCTCAAAGAACTCGGTTGGATTAAGAACCTCCAACCACTCATATGACGTTGCAGGCTCCCATGCTGACAAGCCACCTTTTGGACCCTATAACCCATACATAATCGAGAAAGATCAAAAGACTCAGCAATTTGACTTGTCAATTTGATTTCCAATTAATTAAACAAAAAAATAAGATTCAAATGCTATCCTTGCCTGCAGAGAAAGAAGGATTTCGACAGAATCGTATAATCGTTCGTTCGCCATTTTTTCACCAACAGTTTCGGGTGACATTTGCGAGAACAAGAGACAGCCCTGTTAGATAAAGGAAAACTTACATTTGTCATCAGAATCATAAAATACAATAAATATAAACACATGTCAGGTTGAAACTTTTCCAATTAGGTACTTACAATCAGTCCTTCTGCAGTACAATCTGAAACTTACCACCCATGATCTTGATCCGAGAAAGTCCACGAACCTTTAGAAATGTGACGGTACATGCTTTTGAAGTCTCCAGAAGGGTTATCTTTCACCTGTGAAGCTTTTATGAACTCATGTCCTTTCTTAAGGGTAGAACTGATTTCTTCAGTAAGGTCACTAGCTAGAAGTGCTTGAACTCCAAAACCAGTATCCTACATTTGACTTCCAAAACTCTGCATCCGAAGTCCGTCTTCAGCAACCCACAAGTAGTCAGGAAACCATGCGAGATGTTTCTTGAATGCTTCCGAATTTGGATCTTCCACCCAACAAGCAAGCATACACAATGCCTGTTAATTAAATAGAACAACTATGTATGAGCTCAAAACTCTTTTAAGTCTTTCCGTCTTCGTAAAGCTTGTAAACTAAAATATCTTACCTTCTCTACGCAACCAATAGTAATGTAACGGCTATTCCCATCTTCGTAGTGAATGTGCTTCATTGTGATTTCTAAAGCTCTATCTCTCACTATAGAACCAGGCCACCTTGCTAGTAGAGGTTCAGTTAAGTGGTACAGAGAATCCCATATCATATTCTGGACTAAAGGAGGCGGATAGTAGAGATCCTCCTACAGTACAAGCATACAAATATTTACGCCGTTAATTAGCTTACAGATGTAAAAGAACTTATTATCAACGGATATATTTAAATTAGAACTAGCAATAACAAACCTTAGCGCACTCATGACGCGTTTTATTCCACTGTATTTCACTGTAAGGTTGAATGTGAAGCTCTTTCCTTAATGATAGAATGAGATCCGTGATCGGACCAACAAATCTCTTGCCATATAAATACGACATTGGCATGTAAACCAATCGAGTATAGCACCACATTTTTGCTGCATTTGCATAAATATTTATATTACACCCAGCATAAACTCTCTATTCTCTCAGCCTTAATTAGCTGCTGATACGAATTGAACAAAATTAAGAACAGTGTCTAGTACGAACCAGGATGCATAGGCAACATCGAAGGAAGGAGCCAAAATTCCGGGGGCAATGGGTTGCACCCTGCCCACTCATATACTCCAAGTATCTGCATACATTTACCCGTATTAAGGAAACCTCAATAAATTGTTATTCGCAAAAATAGGATGCGCATTAATTACTAGTTAGTTTTGACATACCGAAAGCCAAGTCTTTCCCCATGACGGTATGGATGTTACACCACCGTGATCAAGAATCCAATTTCTTGCTCTTGAACAAGCATTGTCAAGACCATCCTCGGGACCTAATCCTAATATTCGCATACAGATGTAGTTCAGAGCAGTTCCTAACATGGTACTATGACCCTCAATATGAAACCCAAAGCCTCCGTCTTCATTCTACAAATATCATCAAAATGAAACAAATACTCAACTCAATTGACAACATCGTATGAATTATAAAAACTCCAAAGTTGATTCACAGGCACGCACCTGATGACAATACATGTAGCAGAGAGTCTCCTTTATATGTTCGGTCGATAACATAGTATGTAGAGTTCCCGTGATATACAATGCGAAAACCTGCATTTTGTAACAAAAAATACCTTAGCTTTTTACATTTCACAACAACGCTCTAATAAGCGACATTCGACGGATATCATCATATCATAAACTCACCAAGGGTGGCATGAAATACAATGGACCAGCGCAATCAGCACCCCAATGTCCATCGTCCAATTGTATCGCAGAAAAGAATTGAACGGCTCTCTTCAGTGTAGTTGTTGTTGCCTCATAGGTTACATCTTCGCCCTCAGTTAATTTCACTGATGGGATAGTCAGATCAAATTCACCTTTGTTGATTCTCAATTGTTGTTGATAGAATCACAAGAATTCTACATTGGAGCTACAGACGATTTGATTAAAATGAGAAAGTTAGTATTACAGAGAAACAACCGTGAGTTTATATAGCTCCTCACATACGTGTGCTGTTCGCACATTTACAATTCTCTCAATATAACTAACTCTTACACTCTCTTAACACCAGTAACAACTCTACACTCTATTACCCTCCCTCAATCTCAGGGTGGCTGCAAAGAAACCTTGAGATTGCACTAACAACTCTACACTCTGATATGTGTTAGAAGCAACCAAAGAGAGACGCCGTGCACAAATTGATGCAGCAAATTTAAGTGATGCAGTCAAAGATAAAATAACTTCAGTAACAAGCAGGTGAAAGATGATTGGTGGTTAAGGAAGGTATCCAAAACAGCACCACACACTTACATACAATCCAGGTAAATGAGAGTCTTGTATTTGGCTGCATTCTCTGGACCAGTAAGATCAGAGTGGTACTTCTTAAAGAATTCATAAAATCCAAATTTGCAAGCACCCTGCACACTGTAGCCAAATAAAGTAGGCACCCATCCCCTGAAGAAACCTCGAACTCCCTGTTCTTTCAGCAAAACCCCAAAACCAGAAGAGATGCTCTTTTATTTTGCGGGGTCAATCTGCATATTACACTTGACAAGATCTAGAGGAGTCACAGCCATATGAGTAAGACCACAACTTAGAACACCCCCAGCAGTACAAGCTGCATAGAAAGCAGGTGAATACATCTCTATCTTTCCTGTGGTTTTTTATCTGATATATGCTATTACCACAGGCTACACTCACAATTGAGTATAGACTCAACAATAGCACACGAAACTGCCGACAAATCCACCAATAAAAATTGCCAACAAATCTGGCAACACTGAAGCCATCTCAGATTGTTGCATGGCTGGTATACCCCATCTTCTTTATCCGCATCTCAGATTGTTGCATGCCAACATTTGAATGCTCAATTGAAAAATCTAAACAGTATCCCAACTCCAGAATCAACTCATAAACAAAATACGCATTGCATTTAGGCATTTAAAATGAATCTTTACCAAAAGCGAGAAAGAAGAGAAGCTCTTTACAGAAATCTCAGAGAGAAAATGAATCTTTCTCATTAAGAACCATCAAACCGCAAGATGTATCCAGATAGAGTTCAGCATTACCATACAAATACCTTGTAATAACTTCCAAATCCTTTCCACGATCAGAAAGCATACGAACATAATCAGAACTAGGTGAAACAACATACTTCAGAAGCCAGAGTTATAGAAAATCAAGTCATAAAAGAAGAGATGTAGATTGTGCAGTTGACAGGGAATCTCATGATAGGTATATAAGCAGCAGCAGGAGGAGATCACTGTAATACAAGACTAGTAGCAAAAGCGAGTTCAACCTGGCTTATTATTCAGAAAAATCCAAGGAAAATATTGTGTCCCAAGAAAAATCTGAGATTCAGAAAATCTTATTCACAAAAACAATATTCAAGAATTGGATGAAGAATTGAATCCTTTATTATGAACTAAAAAGGAAACACCTAACTAAGATAGAAAAGAACAATAGGGTGTACACTGAGTATATACAAACTCAACAAAGAAGACTCCAAAATGTATGCAGTACACACATCAATTCCAATTCGAAATCCAAACATAGAAACATCATTAGAAATCGTAAAATACTTTAACACCGCAGTGAGGACTGCCTTGAAATAAGAATTGAAATTGGAAGAATGAAAAATGAACTATTAAGCACCATGTGCAGTATCATTTTCACCCACAAACTCTCAACACTACATCTGAATCCAATTGAGTGGAACAACATTAAGTTTTCACCTAACTAGACCTTGGTGTAGCAGACTAGAACATGCTCAGACCCATTCGACATCAGGAAACAAGAACAGTAGATTCTGATCAAGAAATTAGAGTTTAAAAACAACCTAATTATGATGTTAATCTGTGATTGAAGATGAAACTGAATGTTTTTGAAGTAGTGGCATAGAAATTGAACACATGAGGTTAAGTATGAAGTAATCAACAGAATGAAATTAAGATTACCATCAGAGATCCAATTTTAACAGTTGAGGTTGAAGAATCAAGATTCATACCAAAAATACAGAAGAAATCCATGAATCCAAGAGCACAAGTGAGAAAATCAAATTTCATACCTAAGAATCATGCTTGATCCTGTTTGAAGACGTTGCAGCAGAGATCAAGATCAAATCCATCTTGCAAAACAAATCTTCAAGAACTCCATTTTTCTTCAAGAACTGTGTGTTGAATCAAGAACAGTTAACATGAAGAAATTGATGTTTTAGAATCAATGTGATGATAAAGAAGGATCGATACCCTCAGATAAATCTGATACTAAAGCTCTGATACCATGATAGAATCACAAGAATTCTACATTGGAGCTACAGACAATTTGATCAAATGAATTTGATTAAAATGGGAAAGTTAGTATTACAGAGAAACAACCGTGAGTTTATATAACTCCTCACATACGTGTGTTGTTCACACATTTACAATTCTCTCAATATAACTAACTCTTACACTCTCTTAACACCACTAACAACTCTACACTCTATTAGCTGTAATATTAAACCAAACGACAAAATTAATACAATTGAAATCTATCTGACAGGCCAATATTGCCAACCAAATTTTAACGCAGTAGAAACTGGAAATATCTCAGATTTACATGGTAAAATATTAGAAATCCCATTAACAAGCCCAAGGAAAGAAAGCCTCACATGTCGGTCCCCAAATCAATGGGCCCGGAAAACTACCAATAAGATAGAACCCAGTTTTGGGTATACCAAAAAAATGGAGTATGTTACATTCAATAATGACAGTAGGGTTATTTTGTAGAAAACCTAAAAGCCTCTATCAATCAATTTTTATTAACGACAACGATGCTCCTATATTACAAGTGGTTAATGATAATGATTACTCCCTTTGTCTATATTATAAAGGCGGAGTTTATGAATTTTGTAGTCACATTAGATAGGCGAAGTTCCAATTTCAAGGATGTTTTTTCTTTATATGTTCTTATTTATGATGCATGGGTATCGTACAATTTAGTTAAATGGGAGATATAGATACATAGATTAAGAAATGAATTATTAAAAAAAGATAAGGGTAAATTTGAAAAGTAAAAGAAAATTTATGAAAACCAAAAACTTTCTTATTCTAAGAGATTTCTACTTCTCCACCTTTATAATAGGGACGGACGAAGTAGTAGTTAAATTTTTTAATTAGATTAGATAGATTAAGCTGAAAATTCGAGTTAGGTATTAAAAAGGATTAGAGAAATAGATTTTTTTGAATTATATATATGAAGAACAACAAAGAAGTTCGGCTGGTATGTTTTCGGCCGAACCTATGTTCGGCTTTATTTTCTTAGATTAAAAAAAGTTAAATTCAAATTAAATTAACCAATCAAAAACCTAAATATAATAAAATGTTGTTTTATATTTTGGTTAGGAATTAAAAATAGATTAGGTTAGGATTTTTTTAATTTGTTATGGGTAACTTAGTAACTTATTTATCCCTTAGACACCTCATATCTCCCCCTAGATAGGATAATAAGAAAATATAACATGTAATTACTCGATATATCCCATAATAAGGTTCATAAGATACAACAATGATTTATCGATTTAGGAAGCATTGAGTGGTGACCTTTATCTAGCTACATATGTCCCTAAAGTTTTGCTATTAATCTTGGGACAAGTGGATAAGTTAGGTTTTGATTTCCGTATTCGTTTTATTGTTTAAGTGATTGAAAAGTGGATCGAATTTTTCTTTTCTATTTTTTCACCAAAAACATGAACAACGCCTCCATAACTAAGGAAAATAAATGAAAAACCTACTTGTTTAGCTAGGAGTTTTTTAACCTAGCCCACTGGCTAGGTGTTTTTTCACCCATCTGAACCAGATTCGTCCGGTGTTGTGTTTGTGGTTCGGCTAAAAATGAATAAAATTCGGCTAGGTCTTTCTTAAAACCCAAAAACAAAACAGAGGCTTAAAAAGAGATTTTTATTTTTTAGCACCCAGACGAACCTATGGTTCAGATTGGTTAATTTTCTTTTAATCAAAAAATACTTGCAGTTGAGTTTTTTTTTAATCTAGAAAATTGGATAAGTTTGCACATATAACACAAACTTACTATAATCATCTAACTACTGTAAAAAGGGGATCCTTGGTCTGGCATACACAAAGTTTGGTCTAAAGTTAATATTACAAAAATAACTTGTATTATAGTCAACTTATAACAATTAATACTACTTACTAATATTATGAATAGAGGAAAGAAATGGATTTGAGGAGAAAAAATAGTCGGATGAAATTAAATAAATAAGTTTTTTATGAAATAAAAAGATTAAGTGAACATTTCTACACCTCTCTCTCAAAATCTAGACAGAGAATGTCACGTATTAATATTATTAATAGGAGAAAAGAAATAGATTTGAGGAGGAAAAATAGTTGGGTGAAATTAAATGAATAAAGTTTTCTAAAATAAAAAGATTAAGTGATATGCTTATATTAACTTGGTCAATTTGAGGGCTACTCCAAATTAATTTGGGACTACTATTATTCTCATCGAGGGACAAAAGATAAGAAGTGTCTAAAAATGGTAAAGTACTAAGTTATCTTTATTAGTTCAAATTTGTTTTTATCTTTAAAACCTAAACTATTTTTTTTTAAATTTAACATTTTTATATTTATATTTTTTTTTAAACCGAAAATATATATATAAAAAAATTAAAAATAAAAACAAGTAAATAAAGCTATAATTTTTTTAATTGCTATTTTTTTAAAATTTTTTTCTAGTACTGAATCTGAAGTTCAAACTCTCCGCAAAGTTCAAATAGCCAAAATGATGTAAGCTTGTATCAATTTCAGGGTTTGGATTGTTAGAAATCAACAAATTAATCGAAAAAACTTCTAGGGTTTACAGTTACATGACATAATCGGTAGGGACATAACGAAATGAAGAACACAATGCATAATCGGTAGGTCGAATTAATTATTATCTACCAATTATGCCCCATAAGTTACTTTATATTTTTAATTTTAAATAATCGGTAGGTATTGTTTAGTTGATATCAATTATAATTCAGTATTAAGTCTAATTTGACACAATCGGCAGGACTAGTTTTTAAATATCTGACGATTACAGTATAATTGGTAGACAATTAAAATCCTAATTTTTCCGATTATAACTCAAAATCTAGTCAAATTTTATGGACATGAAATCTATATAATCGGCAGATAATTATAATTTATTTATGCCGGTTTTATAATTCAAAAATATTTTAATTTGAAAAATTTTATAAATTTTGGGTTATTTTCATAATCAGTTATAGGACTTTAAAAATAAATTTTTAGGCTATTTTCATAATCAGTAGGTTTCAAACTTGACTAAACTACCAATAATATGACTTTAGAATTGGAAAAAAAATCAATTTGGGACTAATTATATAATCGGTAGTTTAAAATTACTGATTATTGGTGTGTGTTTTTTTATCAAAAGTTAAAATATGAAAAAGAAATGAAAAAAAAAGAAGATTAATTAATTAATTAATTAATTATAATTTACTAATTTAACAACTAATAGAATTAATTAACACGACTTAATCAGGGAGAAATTAGTTATTAACAAAAATAGATGGATAAGGGGTTTTTGAAATTACTTCAGAATGTCTTTATCTTGTTTTATTATGTAGCCCCAAATTATTTTGAGGTAGCCCTCAAATTGGCAAGTCGTATTAACTACTCCCTCTGTTTTATTATTTCCTTCCTCTATATTATTTCGTCTGTTTCAAAAGTGTATCATACTTCTGTTTATAGACATATTTTGTCAATAAATTCTGAAATATGATCTTAGTTTTTTCTAATAATAAATTTATTCTCAGTGGGACCTAATTTAAAATCGTATACAATATATGTTAAATAGGAAAAAAATATAATTGGTATCTGATTAAAAATATTTCTTATTTATTTTCTTCTAAAAGTTTTTTTTTAAAAAATAGATATCATATTTATTTATTTTTACTTTTAATTGCAAATAAATTTGTTTTTAATAATGAAATTAAATTTTTATTTTTTAATTATATGACATTAATTAAAGGTTATCTAAAAAATTTTATAGTCTTCTTAATATTTTGACTTTATCAAAACGGATTAAAATAATAAAATAGAGGAATTAGTATATTCTTAATCTAAACACTTGACCGTAAAATTAAACTCTTATTCTTTATCTACCATGAAAACCTACTGTCATCAACTAAATGAAGAACGAAAATCTGGGGGAAAAATTTATTAAAAAAGCTAGCATGTCATATAACTTATTCTTCCGGACGAAAAAATTTACCATTAAGTTTAAATGTTGATACTAACAATCAAGCCCTTAAATTAAATTTCTTCATTTCTTCAAACTTAGGCTATCCCTTATCACACACCACTGTGGAATGATATTACCGTTTACTTTGTTTTAAACCTTTCACATAAATCGCTGAATCTCCCATTATTTTTCTATTTTGCTCGCGTGCGCGAAGTATGACCAAGTCAATATTAGATTGACACTTTTTAAGGATTGTCAATGAAAATGGACTCATTCTTATTGGGAAAAAATTTGTTTAGCACATGAAATGCCTCCCATGTCAGATTTCATGTTCGGTGGTATGTACCATGGCGCATTATGTACGTTAATTTGACAAGATTAGGAAAAATAACGAAGATATAGATGGAGGAAAATTATAAGGTGAGTGAGACTAGCTAGTTAGAGATTTTGCAGGTGTATAGATTTTATGGTCACGTACCTGTAGACGCAAAAAACATCCCCGCAAGGCTTGACTTCGAAACGGTTTCTGTAAAACTCATCACGAGCTTTTTCGACCTCAGCTCGTTCTTCAAAAGTACCAGCGTCAGGATCGAATTCCCAAATTTGTCTTCCGACGAAATTTATTGGTACTAAAGAGCCATTTACTAAATGGACCTTCGCTATTAGCCACCTTAAGCTTCCACATACTTTATATCGGCTGGACGGTGGTGTTCTTCCTAAATAGTCCTCGGCCGATGGATACCTTTGTTGAATGAACTTATATAACCTGTATTTCCTGTAATGTCAATACGACTTGATCGTGAAATTGAGATGAGCCAGAGTAAGAAGCTAAAGCTAACCTGTATGGGCAGAGATGAGACAAAGTTGATAATTGGACAAATGGAACAAATGGGTTTTTTTATATCATAAGCTTATTGATTATTCGTGGAGAAGTTGCCGGAAACTAAGATTATATTCGTAATAATTAGACTGAACTCATGTGTCATGACTATCTTCGACCCTTGTTAAAATCAAACTCTATTTTAACAAGACAAATAACACGATATTACAATAATAAAATTATTAGACGATGATATTAATATTCCGAATTCATTGGAAACTTTTTATTTTCACATTCACATAATAAAAGACTTACAATATTTTATTTTATTTTATTTTATTGGAGCATCGATCAACAGTGGTGATAAGATATACATACATAATAAAAATATTAAAAGAACCATTCATAGACGGAAATAACCGAATATAGTGTGTATTTTTTTAAAGCATAAATATAGTTTGTACTTTAGTATGCTGTTGGAACGTTTTTGCGTGCGTGTGTATTCATTAACTGTGAATATGATTCAAAATATTGACCAAAATGTTAATGTTTCGGACGTATAATGAGTCCCAAATGAACGAAGAAAAAGAAGATTGTATACCTACTGTGGAAAAGAATTTCTTTCTTTTCGGTGGATGAGATGAATAAGAGCACTTCGAAAAAAGGAAATCGAGTTATGGGTTTTCTATAGATAAGACTATTCTGTACATGTGTGATGAAGAAATTACTCAACTATTACCTAGTTGTGGTTGTCTTTGTCGGTAGCAGACAGCATTTTGTAACCGTTTTGAGTTTGACGAAGGAAGTATAATCAATAGTCATTTGGATTAGCATTCGAGGGAGACTATTGACTTTCTGTATCTTTGATTGCTCGGACTTTAACGTCGACCTGTTGGTTGTGTGTGATTTCGTTTTGGGCCCGATGGTTTATTTCTAATTACTCCTTCCGTTTTTAAGAAAATAGACAAAGTTTCTATTTAAAAATATATTAAAAATAGATACGTTTCTACAAATGATAAATTAAGTATTGTAATTTTACTATTTTTTGTCCATAATATAGACCACATCTCTCTTTTACCAAGTTAGTGACTATTTTTCTTTCATGTTTTTCTCTTTAAAATAACAAGGGGATCACTTTTTTAAGGATAAATTAGGAATAAACATAAAAAAAAGTTCAAATGATTGTTTTCTTATTTCTTGTGCAAAACCAAACAAGCCTATTTTTTAGAAACGGAAAGAGTATGTAAACTTACAGCAACACCAAACTCCCGTATATAAGCAGTGCTCTGGATATCTTTTTAGTAGAGCGGTACAGTTACTGCTTGAGGATGATATCAATGAATTGAGTTAGAAACTTGTCACCACCAAATTTTATATTGATCAAAATATATAAGGAGTACATGTGTGCTACGTTCGACCCTAGTTAGTAAATTCGCGAATTATATCATTCGTATGTTTGGAATCCTGATTTAGTTTTGCGAATTTTCAGCCTAAAATGAGTTATATGCGTATTTGCGAATTACCTAACTACACATAAACTAATCTAAACCATGTACCATTAACGTACATGTTATATGTTGTTATATTGCATATATCATATATATAGTTCTTTTAATCCATAAAATCATAGTACCTAAGATGAGATTATGTTAAAAATAATTTTTAAAAGGTTAATATATGCTGAATTTTGCATGCCAAATTCGTATCTCTAAAACGAATTATACACGTACATATACAGTTACAGATTATCTCTGAATCACGAAATCGTTGAACGAATAGTGGACCAGATTTACATTTTGCCAAAACGAATAATACTCGTACGTTTATCATCCCAAACTTTCCACGTACCTAGAATTGCTAACTAGACTTGGACACAACAAAAGCTTGACATCCAATACACTAAAAAAGTGGCGCGTAAGGTGGCTAATAGTTTAGACTCTAATCAAGATGACTCTAGCTAACAACATCTCCAAATACAAGGAGTATCTACGTGCTACCTTGGACACAAGTAAAACTTAACATCAAAACAGTACTTAAAGCGAGAGCTATGGGATAGAGTGTTCAAGAACTCTATTTCTTTCAAAACGAATGATTAATTGGGTGAAAGAGTAACTTTTGCATTATGCGACCGTGGGGCGGGTGAAGTTCCCCCGTCTAGCTTTCAAATTTATTTATTTTTAATAAAAAAAGAGCCAGACGTGGGAACTTCCCCCGTCTGGATCTCAAATCCATTTTCTATCATTAGATGCATCGAACTTCAGCCGTTGGATGAAACTTTTACTCATACGGGAAACTTCTCCCATCTGACCCAGACGATTAAAGTTTACTCGTCTAGTGAAGACTGGCGCCTACTCCTTCGATTGAAGGAATATATGATAGTTTTTGGATGAAAGAGCCTCTACTCTCTACCCATAGTAGAGTCTAATTTGCTATATTTGGGTGAAACTCATTTACTTTGAATGAGAACACTCTACCCATATCCCTTGCTCTTAAAAAGTGACACATAAAAGCATCTCCAATGGAAGGGGCTGAAGTCTTAAAAAACAAACATGACACTTAGGATTTAAGACCTTTTCCATCAAATTTCCATCTCCAATGCAAGGATCAAGGTCATAAAGAAAGATGAAATGGCTAAGTGGGGGTGAAGTCTCCATGACCTTGAGTCTTAACTCTAGATCATTATTTTGTTTCAAAATTTAAATAAAATTTAATAAATAGTACCTTGATCATTATAGATGGATTTTAAGGTGAAAAGTCTTATTTTCATTATTATTTATGTAGTGATGACCCGCAAAAAAAAATGTATTATTTGGACCTTCACGTAGGATGACCTTGACCCCTAACATTGGAAATGCTCTAAGTTGGCTAATAGTTTAGTAGAGTTCTTACCGAACTGAGGATTGTCAGTAGTGAGGAGTAGTATCCACTCGAAGGCGCACAAGACGTACCTGCTGAAAGAAATAAACAAATTAATCAAGTCATGATAGTCATGCTTTGACACAAGGAGATTAAAGAAGAATGGTTTTGCATCTCAATAGCCCATACGACAACTATGGCTTCAACTTTAATTCATATACTCGTTCCAGAACCAGCGCTTCAGCGACAACAAAGAACGACTCTAACTTTCATGACTTCCCTCGACCTGTCAAGTTCCTAGAAGCATGGACCTGTGACAATACCGTTAAGTTATCTCATTCCTGGTAGCAGATCCAAATAAGATACACATGGGGACTGAAGGCTCCTTCACTTTTGAAGATTCAACGCAGTCACATCCTTCAACTAAAAGGTCTGACCGAGAAGGGTACTAGCAACAAAACCTTATACATCAAAACTCACACTCTCACGGCAAGGTAACACCCACACCCTCATTTGTTCTATTTTCTCATCTTCTGCAATAGAGACTCATCACTTGTGGGAAGATAAATGTCTAGGATAACTCATTACACCACTTAAGAAAACGTGAAATCTCAATACCCTTTGAGCAGACACCTGAAGTAATGTAACATAATTCACTCGTAGATGTCATAAACCCATTCAACACGAAACACTATGTCTAGTAAAACACACCTCTTAGTTGTTCGTTAGAATTCAAGTCCATTTCATCCAAAGTGATCCCTCAAACAAAGTCAATAAAATATCAGGGTTATCGACAAAGCCTCTCTACATCAGTAACCCACACGACTAGGAATCCTCCTCCTCTTACCTGATCATGTCCATAATAGTGACTTCATCCTTGTTGCTGCTAGTTACTTCAACCACATGATTCTACTGTTGGACACGCACGCACTGAACTTGGAATTCTCAAAGTTATGCCATCTAGTCCTCTCATTCTTCAAAAAAAACTTCATGGACAATACGAACATTCAATGGCACGGTCACCTCAGATTCAGGCTTCTCCTTTCAGCTTCTAGAATATTTGTTTACAAGTTGCTGGTCAGAAATCTAGTGATATGCTCACCATGGAGAAAATCACATACCTTGTCACCTGGTACCTGTCCTGTCTCCTGGAACCTAAGTGTTACCTGGTACTTGTCATGTCACCTGGTACTTGTCTCTGGTACTTATCATGTCTTATGGTACCTGTCCTGCTCTCCGGTACTTGTCCTATCTTCTGGTAGTTGTATTGTATTCTGACGCACGCTTTCTTCTCTAGCACTGGCTTTTCCACATAGTAAGGAATTTTTATCGAAGCTAGAGTTTCTCACAGAAGATGAGACACTATTCGCAGAGCTAGCATCCTCATGAAGCCAACATCTTTACTACGATAACATCTCACAACGCCATCTCACAGCAACAATCATTTCTTCTTCTCTACTTCATCGTTGTTACTCATGTTATTGCCTCTTCATTCTAAAACCCGAAAATCGACAACAATCGGTAAGGAACGGGGCAAATCATCCTTCATAAAATTTGTTCATCTATGTCTCTGCTACTATATATCGAAAGAGAGCGTCAATCGGAAACACGAGCTAAGAGATATGGCTCTTACATTGAAGTCTACATAATCTGGAAATTTATATGGGATTACTTACTACATAGGTTGGAAATTGTTGGACGCGGCTTTTATATGCCTAAGCATGTATATTCGAAACGATTGAACCTTAGCATCAATGTTGGCTTTGCCTTAATAGGATTTAGTTGCTTGTCCCATTCGAAATGACCCTTCGGATGAACTATGGTCATGCTATATCTCTTCAAGGTACGGGTTGGGTTCGTAGGAAGCCGTAGCGCAATGCATTGAGATGCAACATCTTGTCGCTTATATCATCTAATTTTGAGAATTTTGTGACACTTTGGTAACTCATATCATCTGGTACGACAATGCTAGCCAACAGATGATTGTTACCGCACTTGATGAGGTAGTTGCATTCCATTTGATGGATGTTCATACTTCCTATCAATCCATATGGTATAAACGGTATATGCCTGGTTGATGCACTCTTGATCAGTGTAAGACTCAGCGGTTAGTCGAAGAAAAGTTGAGGAATCGACAAATAGGCCTGAAAGAGCCTAGGTGCTAGTTCAAGGCATGAGTTAGGCCTGGACAATGCTTGTAAGTAGTGATGCTTGCCAAAGGCATTCACCATTATATTTAATGGCCTTGTACCTTTGCAGAACAAGCGTGAGTTGGAACGGTATGGAAACTACGTTTCTAATATCATGCTTGCAAAGCATGCTTGGAAAGGCAGATCAACCTGCATTTGCCTAATGAGAAGTGAATCTTTAAGGACCAGTCACCGTCTTTTCGAGTGGCGTATCGAGGAGTTCTAGCCTACCCAGCGCATAGCGTCGGACGAAGAATTTTTCCGGTCCATCACAGATGCTATTACTAGCACTTGATCGCTGCATACTCAAAACCCAAGGACGTTTAACGCCAATATTCTCTTTGCTCACGGGAAAGCATTCCTGACAATAATGATGTGTTTTAGAATAGTGGTAAAAAGTGTTCGATTCTCGAACTTGTGAAGGTAATGATTTTAAAAAATAATAAACTTAATCTAATTAAATAAAACAAAGCAAAATAAACTAGAGATGTTTTTAGAAAATATGGAGAAAACCAGGAATCAGGATTCAGTTATTTCCCACAACTATGTGATTAATCATGTAATTCTTTTTAAATAAATTAAGCTCAGATATTGCCAAAATAGGTTTTTATGCAAACAAGCAAGGTAAATCATAAGCATGGAACATCAATGGTCGTCAACCCAGCATGATCCATCAAACAAAAACACCACTACTGAATGAAAACCGTTTTTTCTATTTCGAAACTATGCAATTTAATAGATAAAGAATTATGAATAAATTAAATAAAATAGACTTACCACATAAAATTGAGAGAAAAACCTCCTCCATCATCCCAGTAAAGGAACTTAGCTCATGGTGGAGAAAACTTGCTCAAAAGATCTTTTCATTGCTCAAAATATTGATTACAAGGAGAATATGATTGCACACAGTCGATTAAATACGGCTATAAGTGTTGCTGGAAACACTTCAGCCCGTAACAGAAAACAGTTCAAAAGAATACGCAACAAGAAACAGTTTTCTGTTGCGTTTTGAAATAAAATACAGTTTCTGTTTTAATGAACGACAGTTTCCTGTTTTAATGAACGACGGTTTTCTGGTGTAGCGTGCTTCGTGTTCTTCCTTGGCAGCAGCAGAAATTTTTGTTCGTCTGTTAGCTTTCTTCTCGTGATTTCGAGCAATTCTAAGCTTCCCCAATCTCCTATCTCCTAAACTCAATTGCTATACATGCCTACTTATACTAATTCAAGCTTCCAATCTCTCCAAAAAATCCCAAAAATTCCTTGATTTCATGAACAAAAGCTTTACCAAAACATGAGCTTTCTTCCCGATTTCTTCTGATTCTTTCCTTGATTTGATTCTAATAAGAGAAGAAATTGATCTCTTTCTCTTTTTAATTCTTTCCCAAACAATTCGGTTTCCTAAATAGAGAACATTCCATAAACAAAACTAGTTTCCAAAATTTGCTGTTTACGTGAAACAGAAACTTTTCTTCCCGCCCAAATTTTCAATTTGAATTTTGGGTGCCTTAATCCTTGGGTGCCTTTATAAATCAATTGGGGTGCCTTATGTGAAGGTGCCTTTAACAATTCTCCAAAAATACCTAAAAAGCAATAAAAACCATAATAAGTACAAAAATAAAATACCAACAATATATAAAATTGAGATTAAATCGAACACAAAAATGTGTCTATCACTATTACTAGCACTTGATCGCTGCATACTCAAAACCCAAGGACGTTTAACGCCAATATTCTCTCTGCTCACAGGAAAGCATTCCTGACAATAATGATGTGTTTGTAGTTGTGGTAAGAAATGGTTTCAGACTCTCGAACTTGTGAAGACTGATTTTAGATTTTAATAAACTAATTTTTAAACTAAAAATATGTACAAAATATGAAAATAATATTCACAAATACTGAGGTTATGGATTTAACCATTAACCAATTAAAGTGATTTAATCTAATTATTATTTATGCAATTCTAACATTTAATTTGATTCTAAAATATGACAAAAAATAGATTTTCAAAATAAAAATTGTATAACAAAAGCATGGAACATCTAAAACCAAGGTCAAAGCATGTACCATCTAACGAAATCACAACTGCTTAACAAAAATCACTAAATCAAATTTCAACCAAGCAAAATAATCATGAAGAAATTGCAAAAATTAATTAAAATAGAATTATACCACTTTTATTGAAACAATGGCTTCCTCCGTCACCTCAGCATATGGGGTTTAGCTCATTGTATTGGAAAATCCCTCAAAAATATATTACATAGCTCAAAAAGTGCTTCCAATGGTGAAATAATAGTAACACAGGAGATTTGATACGCTTATAAGCGTTACATAGAAGTGTTCTCTGCGTTACAGAAGAAATAACAGTAAACAGGAGAAAAGAACGGACTTAAGTTGCTGTTGAAATAAGACTACTTCAGTGCCTGCGTTAGCGACACTATCAGCGACAGTTTCTGGGCGCCTTATGTTCTTCACCTTCTTCTTCACCAGCAGAAAGCTTTTCTTCCTGGAATTTTTTCTGTGATCTCTCCGGCTCACTTTGAGCTCTCAAGTCCCCCCCCATAACCCTTATACATCTCTCCTATTTATACTACAACAACCAACCACCCTTCAAATCTTCTCAAATCTTCTCTTTTAATCCCAATATTCTCTCGGGAATATTCTTCCTCTTTTGATCTGATCTTCATTCTCGATTCATCATGGTAGTTAACTCCCGAACAGAATTATTGATTTTGTTTCCTTAAACAACTCGAGAGTAATATTTGGTGTTATGTCCAAATCTTGCTAAGATATTTTCAAACCGAGCCAAGAATTTTTCGTGAATGTGTAATATTCATCGGATATCTTTGATTTTCTTTCCTCGAGAGATAAATGTGAAAGATTAGTTTTATACGGGTCTCAACTGTGTACAAATCACAAATGACAAGAGGATATCATGTTGAACTCCTTGAATATCTCTAACGAAATTTTCACAGATTGACCAAGAAGAATTCCCGCCTAAATTATGGATTTGAAATAGGTGGGTGCCCGTAATCCAAGACATGGGTTCCTTTATAACTTTTATGGGTGACTTTAGTAGTTTTTCGAGCCAATTTTTCCAACAATGTTTATTTTCCAAAAATACCTACAAATACATAAAAATACAATATTATTACAAAATGAGTTCCAACACTATAAAAGTTGAGAGCAAATTAGACACATAAATGTGTCTATCAAATAACGTGGACATCTATTCATCCCAAACAAGGTTAACGCTAGTTTTCAATCATAAACCCTAGATGTATTGAAAACTAACGATAATGATTAAAACTCCAAATAAACTTGTAATATTAATAAAGCTTCACGCTTAGAAAATTGAATTTATCCTTAAACAACAAAAGGTTTAGCTACTTATAATACAAAGAAGAATGGTTTCCCCCTAAAAAGGTAAACCCGCCTAGGTTTAAGATGTAGAAGATGTGATATGAGAGGTAGAGTCTATTTAAAAGATCATCTTCCAAAGGTGTCTTCTTTGATCCTTAGATGTCTTCTTTTGTAGCCTTCAATGCTTGGACCTCAAG
Organism: Papaver californicum; assembly: GCA_023531435.1. NCBI lineage: Eukaryota > Viridiplantae > Streptophyta > Magnoliopsida > Ranunculales > Papaveraceae > Papaver > Papaver californicum. Next base: position 32,985 of record JAJJMC010018315.1, on the reverse strand, counting down.
TTTCCTCTTTCTAGGGTTTAGAATCCTTCTGGGACCGTGTTTTCTTAAGTTAGAAGTCAATTCCGCGTCACAATAAGTCACAGGTTCAGCTAATTCGGTTAGAACACTTACTAGGAGAACATTCTCTTGTAAACTCTTCGAAAATATTGATTTTTATGCTTCAGGTTATGCTACTATCTGGTGATGAATTACCAGCTAAACTTCTCTCTTTACACTCAAGTCCTTCAAACTCGTTATGCCCATAACTTCTTCGTCCGATGTCGGAATGATGATATGGACTTAATTTATAGATTTTACCACCTAATATATATTTATTAGTGCTTATAATTTTACTAATTTGGTTATTTTTGTATTTTTATAGATTGTCTGTATAAAACCCAAAGTTACATAAAAGCATGACAAAGGTGACATATACGGCGTTACTTCATTCCTAAATCAATATATATGGTCGGAGCATAGAAGGACCAGGGTTTGGAGTGATACATGCACACCCCACTTGCAAAGAAAGAAAATGTTGTATCATTTGTGATCAAATAAAGCCATTAAGGGTCAGGTGAGGTTGCTCCTCATTTGTGAGAAATGGTGAGCAGGTGGACTTCTTTTTATGATTGGAGTTGACTAGACTTGCTTTTGTTGATTTAACGGAGATGGGAGTTGGCTAGAATTTCGTCTGGTGTTGGGAAGTAAAACACATTGGAAAGAGATGGATGGATTACGTTAAAAGTGAGTAGGCCTTATCTGTTTTGGGCTGTAAACAAACAAAGAAGTAAAAAAAAGGTGGATTGGTGTGTAAGACGTGGGAAGATATCCTAAAAGTAGGACATGAGCAAACAAATGACAAAAGAGTAAAAGATGAGAGAAAGTGGTCAGAGATAGAGTGGGTAGACAGGCACGTGGGAGAGAGGTCTATTTAGTTTTTTGTTGGATGACGTGAAGAGTAAAAGAAGTTGAGAGAAAGTGAGGGATGGGTAGTAGGCGTCAGACTAAAAAAGGAAGGCTGAAAAAAGGGGAGACTTTCTTTTTGGTTTTTAGGTTGGCGGAGGGAGAAACGATAGACAGAAGAGAGAGGGGTTTGTCTGGGGAGGCGACGAATGCTGGGTATCCTGGAGAGAAGGGGTTGGAGGCATGAGAGAGAGATTGATTGGGGAGAGAGAATACCTAGGGAGAGAGGAAAGAAAAGGATGTGTGAGAGAGAGAGAGTTGGAAGGTGTGATTGATTGGAAGGGAGATAAAGATGTGATTCAAAGGGAGAGAGAGTAGGGTTAGGGGAATACCTAGAGAGTAGGTGGAAGGGAAAGGACATTGGGAGATAGACGGTGAGAGAAGGTGAAGAAAGAGAAAGACGGTTGTGGTGTTCCTGCTGGTTCTGGACGGTGAAAAAGTTCTGTTTTGGCAGCGGTTGGTTGTTGTTTTGTTCTGATACAGAGGCAGGAAGAAGAGGACAGAAAACCATAAGTGGAAATGGCACACATAAGGGTTTAATCTTTCACTCTCTTTTAACCAATTCTTTTTAATGGTTTTTGAGAAACCATTGCCATGTTCTAATTGATTTTGTAGCTAGGGTATTATGCTTGAAACCACTTTGAGTAATGGTTATTTTGGATTGATTTATTAAGCAAAAGACTATTATGATTTGAATAGATTAATTCCTAATTTTGATTTATTGATTCAATGATAACATTAGTTTTTGCTTCACCGGTTCTATACAAAACAGTAACCTTTGCGCATAATTAATAGGATTGCAGATATATTTTTTTACTTATTTGATATTTCATGCTTGGGTTAAATCCTTAGATGGGGTATGCTTAGGATATCCAGGTATTACTTTTGGACCTATAATTAGTTTCGTATAATTTTCTCGCTAACGCAATTTGATGGTGTATGCTGAGACTTAGAGTTTTTGATGTGTTATGCTTAGGGCGTCCCAGTGAAATTTGCGACTCTAATACATATAATAGGTGATGTCGATAGAACGAACAATAGATGAATATTCAGGAGTTATGTTTTACTTCAGTAATTAAATAGAAATAGTGGTGGATACTAAAAACCCTGGTTACCGACTCTCTCTGCTTAGTTGTTTTATTAGTTTAGTTTATTTTATTATTTCATTCATAATACTAAAGATCCAAAAATATTATTTTTAATTAGTTTATTAAGAATATTGATTGCGGTATTGTTCCCGCTCCCTATGGGTTCGACCCGTACTTATCGTTTTCTGCATTGTAGACACCGTGCGATTGCGATTATTATAGATAGGGTATCCCGAAATCCTATCAATTTTTGGCGCCGCTGCCGGGGGGCGTTTGTGGAACACTGTAATTAGTATATTTGATTTTCTAATCGTAGTTTAACTTTTTTTTATTTATAATTTTATACAGTATTTTTTTTATTTTTTTTATTTTTTTTAAGGATTTTTTTTTACTTTTTATGAAGATGGTGACTCCTTCTCAGGAGACATCATCTAACATGACACTTCGGGAATATATGAATCGGTCGGGGCATAATAAAGTTCTTGATTCACCTATGGTAAGTGAATAATCACCTCTAACGATATATGAGAAGTATTATAAACATAGACAGCTGAGTTTGGAGCAAAGATTGAGAGTTCTGGAATGCCAGAGATTATTTGCTGATGATGATCAGTCTTGTAGTGACTCTCGGGTCCATACAGAATATAAAGATGACCTTGTGGATGATTGTGTAGATGATTTTCCTAATTCCATAGATGAATCTACCTCACAAGATCATTCACCCGACTTAGAGGTTGTTTCTAGACCCCTAGACTTCCAAAAGTTGCCTAATTTAGGGTTAGAATTGTGTGCTTCTCAAGTTTTGTTGGATCACTTTGCATCTAAATACCCAGAGGACTTGCTTGTTGCTGACATTGTGCATGAACCAATTGATATTTCCCCAATCCCAATATTATCCCCATATTTTGTTCCTTACGCACTTCCAAGTGTAGTAAAAACTTGGTTTTGGGGGTAATCCCTTGTTTTTGATAGTTTCAGTGTCTCCGTGTTGCCATAACATAAGTGTGAAGCTGTCATTTGTAAATATTGTATTTTGGGTTGATCCCCAAATTTTCAGGTTGTTAGTGTATGGGGATCCTTTCTGTACATATCCAGTAAGTAGATTTTTTATTTTCTTATTTTTATTTTATTTTTAGGATTTTTGTTTATTTTTATTTTATTTTTCAGTGTTCTTTGTTATTACCATCGTTTGATATGTGTTACAGAGAAAACTGTTTTTCTTACGTCAATCAAGTGAGACGTTCCAATCCCTTTTCTTTGAATTTTATTTGTCTCTCTTATATATATTGCACATCATTCTAGGTTGTACAGTTTGAAACATTGAGGACAATGTTAGATTTAGGTTTGAGGGTACGGTTTCAGAAAATTGATGTCAATAAGAAACTCCAAATTTTAGAAACTTGTGAACAATTCAGGATGACACTAACCATTCTAGGTAGATAGAAACATAACTCTTATCTATAGGAATTGGTGTGCCCAGCTAAATGGTCTATTTATATCTTGATGCACTCAGGTGTTAGAAATAACATGATAATCATTGAATAAGCATATCTCAGAATCATTATAACTATATCAATTTCTGTTTTTATTTTTACAACTTTATGTTTCTCTAAGTGATATGGTGGGGCCCTAGTATTTCCATAAGGTCGTAGCTCGGATGCATTAGAATAATTTTATCAAAAAAAAAAATTGACACTTTGATAGCAATATGTGTGCGTTCTCCCTGTCTCCGTCGCCTAAGCAAGCGTGGAATGCAGGATCCATGAGAACTATCATGTAATCTGCTGAAAAGGAGCATGCGATTAGATTCAAAAGATTTAATCATGTAGTCGAAAGAAAAAAAATTATGTACATAAATAATAATAATAAAAATATGAGCATCCGAGCCGGATTTTGTTCTAATATTTTGGGAAACACCGTTCACCTTAGTCAACATATGCACCATTCATCACTTTTATATCCATCTTCTAATTTATCCTTGTGTTTGAATTTGATTGATTCCGAGCAATGTGAATGTTGACAATTTTTATCCAGTTTTGGATGTTCAACGATTATTTCAGTAGAGTTTTGCATTCTTATATGAATTTTAGTAAGCTGAGTGAAAAATCGTGTACATCAATTGGATTCATAAAGGGTAATGGTAATGATTCATATAGCCGAAGAATTTAGTATGCCAACTAAATAGCTTGTTTGGTGTTTACCCTCAATCGTTCACAGGTAGCGAAAATTTGGAGAAAAGGTTTTGTGGGTATATCTCTTGTAAACCCTCATGAGACAAAACTCGTGGGTTAAGGACACTTAGAGTTTTAAAGGCTTATTACATATGCTAAATATAGTCGCTATTCCTGTGAAAGTGAGTTAGTATTTTATTTTATTTTTAGATAAGTTTTACTCGAAGATTAGCAAAATTTAGGTTTGGGGGTATTTGATACAGACTTAATTTATATATTTTTACCACCTAATATATATTTGTTAGTGCTTACAATTTTACTAATTTGTTTATTTTTGTATTTTTATAGGTTTTATGAATAAAACCCAAAGTTACATAAAAGCATGACAAAGGTGACATATATGGCATTACTTCATTCCCAATTCAATATATATGGTCGGAGCATGGTAGGACCATAGTTTGGAGTGGATACAGGCACACCCCACTTGCAAATAAAGAACGTGTTGTATCATTTATGATCAAATGAATTCATTAAGGGTCAGGTGAGAAATGGTGAGAAGCTGGACTTCTTTTTATGATTGGAGTTGAATATACTTGTTTTTATTGATTTAACGGAGATGGGAGTTGGCTAGAATTCCGTATGGTGTTGGGCAGTAAAACACATTGAAAGAGATGGTTGGATGACGCTAAAAGTGAGTAGGCCTTATCTGTTTTGGGTTGTAAACAAACAAAGAAGTAAGAAAAAGGTGAATTGGTGTATAAGACGTGGGAGGACATCCTAGAAGTAGGACATGAGCAAACAAATAACAAAAAGTTAAAAGATGAGAGAAAGTGGTCAGAGATAGAGTGGGTAGACAGGCACGTGGGAGAGAGGTCTATTTAGTTTGTTGTTAGATGACGTGAAGAGTAAAATAAGTTGAGAGAAAGTGAGGGATGGGTAGTAGGCGTCAGACTAAAAAAGGAGGGCTGAAAAGAGGGGAAACTTTCTTTTAGGTTTTTGGGTTGGAAGAGGGAGAAGCGATAGAGAGAAGATAAAGGGTTTTTTTTGGGAGACGAAGGCTGCTGGGTAGGCAAAGGGGTTGGAGGCATGAAAGAGAGATTGATTGGGGAAAGAGAATACCTAGGGAGAGAGGAAAGAAAAGGACGTGAGAGAGAGGTGGAAGGTGTTATTGATTGGAGGGGGAGAGAAAGGTGTGATTGAAAGGGAGAGAGAGTAGGCTTAGGGGAATACCTAGAAAGTAGGTGGAAGGGAAAGGACATTGGGAGATAGACGGAGAGAGAAGGTGAAGGACGAGAAAGAAGGCTGTGGTGTTCCTGCTAGTTATGGACGGAGAAAAAAGTTGGGTTTTGGTAGCGGTTGGTTGTTGGCTGGTCCGGATACATAGGCAGGAAGAAGAAGACAGAAAACCAGAAGTGGAAAAAACACAAATAAGGATTTAATCTTTCACTCCCTTTTTATTAATTCTTTTTAATGGTTTTTGAGAAATCCATTGCCATGTTCTAATTGATTTTGTAGCTAGGGTTTTATGCTTGAAACCACTTTGAGTAATGGCTATTTTGGATTGATTTATTAAGCAAAAGACTATTATGATTTGAATAGATTAATTTTTGATATTTGATTTATTGATTTAATGATAACATTAGTTGTTGCTTCACCAGTTTTTTACAATACAGTAACCTTTGCGCATAATTAATAGGATTGCATATATTTGTCTACTTATTTGATATTTCATGCTTGGGTTAAATCCTTAGATGGGTATGCTTAGAATAGCCAGGTATTATTTATGGACCTATAATTAGTTTCGTATAATTTTCTCGCTAACTCAATTTGATGGTGTATGCTGAGACTTAGAGTTTTTGATGCACTATGCTTAGGGCGTTCCAGTGACATTTGCGACTCTAATACATATAATAGGTGATGTCGATAGAACGAACAATAGATGAATATTCAGGAGTTATGTTTCACTTCAGTAATTAAATAGAAATAGTGGTGGATACTAAAAACCCTGGTTACCGACTCTCTCTGCTTAGTTGTTTTATTAGTTTAATTTGTTTTATTATTTCATTCATAATACTAAAATCGAAATATATTGTTTCTGATTAGTTTATTAAGAATATTGGTTGCGGTATTATCCCCGCTCCCTCTGGGTTCGACCCGTATTTGTCGTTGTTTGCATTGTAGACACCGTGTGATTGCGGTTATTTATAAATAGGGTATCCCGAAATCCTATCAAATGACCTCATTGTTTTTGCACTGGCTTCCTCTTCTCGTTCTCTTTAAGTTGGTATTAAGAAATACTGGATTTGAACAAGTTAAATTTGGTCTTGGATCCTCCTTCACTTGTAATGTTTTACTTCCTTGCTCATTCTAGCACTTTGTAGCTCCTTTTTGGATGATTCATCTAACTAAAGATATAAAATAAAAAACAAGAGTAATAAAAAGTAATATGCAAGATTATAACTAAACCAAATATGAATTTGACACTAGAAACATGTGAATTAAGCACTTATTAAATTCTCCCACACTTAGATTTTGCTAGTCCTCGAGCAAACTACTTATCTAAACTAAACCAAACTAAACTAAAATACAACTCCATTTCGTTAAGGACACGGTTACACTTAGCATGTGCAACAAGCCTTTAAACCCCTAGGTGTCCCTAGTGGACGAGTTATAGTCTCATGAGGGTTTACAAGAGGTATACCCACAAAACCTACTCCAACTTCAAAGTCACAAGCATCCAAAGAGCTATGAGGACATAAAGTTTCTGCACAATAATAATAAGAAGTTAGAAATGCCAAAGAACATTATTCTCATGCTTAACTCTTGAGTTAGGAGAAAACCAACCATATGAAAGAATCCAGCCTCAAGAGTCATCGAATAAGCATTCTACCTCGACTTCTACCCTACCAATAGGTGAAATTTTACTCAAAAGACGCACTTTAAGGTTCCCATGTGTGCAAGCAGGAGTGAAGATAGAAATCCTGCACATGTTGAATGGTGGGAAGAACCTTTTTTTTTCCTGATGATCTCTAAGAAATAAAATCAACCACTATGTAAGGATGGGAATGCTTACTTACCTTCTCACCCAGTCAACAATCAACACCACTCTCACAGCAAATAGAAACATCTTCGGTCTTCGGTCTTCAACGGTTGATGATGAACTCTTGATCTTCATAAAAATTTGAAAAAATTTAACTTTTTTTTTCCAATTTCTTGTTGTTTAAAGCTTATTTATATATTTCTTTTTCCCCATGACCTTATTGAATGAATACAAAAAGAAATATACACTAAAGCAATATAAAACATTTTTTCTCAATTTTTTTTTACTTTATTCTCTTTTTTTTTTCTATATTTTTTTTATATTTTTTATAAACTAAAAACATATCATGAAACTAATGTGGTCGTAGAAGGAATTTACCACTTGATTCTTCACAACTTGTATTGTCTTGGTATCATAAAATTCATGAAAAATCAATTCTTGGTTTTTTTCCCACTTATACTTAGTCTTCAACTTAGATATAGAACTCTTACTCCTTTTTTTGTTGCTTGCAAACCTTGACTATATTCAAGTTTCTTCATGATTTTGATGTTGCTCCGCTTGTTGATGATGATGTGTTTCTATTGGTGCTTTGTCGAGTGAATGATACTGAATGCAAACAAGACTACAAGATAGAGTTAAATATTCTGATGACATAATCTGTATTAAAAATACAGCCTCAATTGGATTAAATTATCAATGGCCTTCATTACATCTCATCATTATCTCCTTAAAGGAAATAACAAACCCTAATAAAAGACAGACGTGTGGACGAATGAGATAATAAGCCAACAACGGCCAGATATCTACTCTAACTATAACCACTACTAAATAAGAAAATTTACTAAGGGCTACACCCAGAGGTGCCCGCAAACTTATTTAAGAAAACAGCTAACAATTACTAGGTACTAGAGTTGTCAATAGGTATCCATTACCCGGTACCGGAACTAGAACCGGGTGAGTTGGGTTTGGGTCCTAAAATTGGACCCATTAGTAACTTAGGACCCGACGGGTATTACCTTGTTTTGAATCCAATTGTTGTACACGAGTTTTACTCAAGCATGTACTAAAATTCATATATAAGAACACAAAGCACTACTCAGAAAGTCCTACAATGGACCACGATACTCAGAGTCTATTAAAGTTCAATCACATGAATAGATTTAGAAGATGGATACGGAGATGATAAAGTTTGCACATGTTGACTAAGGTGAACGGTGTTTCCCATATCTTTCCGAAGGTCAGTGCCAAGATGAATTCTAATGGATTGAGATACGCTCCTACTGGTCTGAATTCTAATTCTAGTATCAACACAGCTGGTATATACAAGGGCCCCAGTGGTTGATTTATCGAAAATAAAAAAATTATTTATTTATTATTATTCTCTCTTTTTTTATTTTTTTATTTTTTGGTCTCAATAAAATACAATGATGGGGATTGATCTCAATCACTCTACTTCATCCCAACGCCGACAACAATTTGATGCTAGAGCCCCACCAAATCACTTAAAGAAACACATAAAATTACAAAATAAAAACAGAAGGTGATATGGTCGAGGTAGACTCCGAGATATGGTGACGACTATCATGTTATTCCTAACACCCTTTTATGATAAGACCCTTTAGTTGGGTCCCTCAACTCCTATAGCCAAGAGGTTTGTTTTCATATACTTAGAATGGTCACCGTCATCCTGAATTGTTCACAAATTTCTAGATTTTAGAGTTTTTGGTACAACTAAATTTTTTAAATTTTTCTCCCTTACCCCCAAACTTAAATTGAACATAGTCCTCGATGTTCTAAAGATAAATTAATGAAAGCATGAACAAAGATTAATAATAATCATAGTAAGAAAGATATAGGGAAAGGTATTACCAGCACCGTGTACCAAAAGCATATGGGTTGCCTCCCATAGAGCGCTAAGTTTAAAGTCTTCATCCAGACCAAGAAAGGATTATTCACAATTTACGAATCATACAATAATAATCTGAATAATTACAGATCCTTGAAGTCACTCATATTTGACTTATATAGCTGACCACAAAAGAATATATGAAATTGGTGGTCATTCTCATGAAAATGTATCGATTTCAACTTCCTAAAATATTCATGTTTGGTTCCAAAGTTTACGAATTAACACATATGAAGTTCAGATGTTCCCACATTTGGTAGAAAAGTATTTGGTGGGAAAACAAAGTCAATAATGGTATTATGGTCCGAGTAAACCACATCAACATGATGATGGGTTTCTGACGACTGAATTTCATTCTGGACATGATCAGGCTCGGGAAAAAGTGTATGAAGATAATCTCTTAAGATAGTAGAGGCACAAACGTCAAGTCCCAAGTGAGGGATATTTGTAAGAGTCAAAGGTAAAACACAGGGGGGATGATAATCACCCCAAAACTTAGAATTTTCAGTGTCCTTAGATAGACTATCCATAATTTCCCTAATTTCTAGATCGTCATATTCCTGAAAATGGTCAATTGCTTCTTCTAAGTTATAATCAGGTGGTGCATCCTCATTCACATTTAAGATCTTTACGAGTCTATCTTCTTCGTCAGGAACTATGGTCTGAATCGTTGGACTCTAAAACACTAGTCTCGGGATAAACTCGTTCCTCTAAACCATCATCATCTTCATAATAACAAGAAAATATTTCACCCTCTCTAACAATAGTATCTCTAGTTAAATCCCTTTCCTCTTGAATAGGTAAATAATCATTAATATTATTAGGATCATAACTAAAGACATCATTATTATCATGAAGCTCAAGTGGTGTAAAAAAATCCTGATCATTATGACTACGGATTTCAATTTCCTCATCAACAATATCTTCATCATCATAATAATATGAAGATGATTGAACCTTATCTAAATAAGTAGTGTCTTCTATTGTAACCTCGTGCTCTAAATTAGGTAAATATTCATCATTATTATCAAGGGTACAATTGGAAACAATGTTTTGGAAATTAAGTTCATTTGGAGCAATACTAGCAGTTGACCGTTCATCTTCAATTTTCTCTTCATCTAAACGTGCATTAAGTTCACTGAGAGTTGTACACATAGCTTCAAGTCATTCTGTTATCTTACGTTCATTTTCATCTAATTGATTGAGTGATTATTCCAAGAATCAGATGGAGATTAAGAAGTTTATGAAGTTTCCATGTAACGCCTGAGGGCATCTTCTAAAGATGAAGAACTAACATTTTACGCAGTATAATATTGCTTGTTTACCCGTTTATACGACCGGTGAACGTGCGAATAGTAATTGGGATCACTATGGTATGAACCATAACCTCCAGAGGGTTAGTAGTGGTCCCAAGTACTATCCACACTATGGTTATAGTACGGGTAATGTCTATTTTAAAATTCGGGTCGATAATCATTGCATTTGTCCTCATAATACCAGTTCGACATTTTTTTAGTGCACGTGCAAATGCAGGGTCAACTACAATCGGGTAGGCTCAGGTTACCTTACCAAAATATACCTACAGTCAAAGACTGGTCAAGGGTACAAGGCTAAGGCTTGTGAAATTTTGACTGATAACGCCCAGAGGGATCAATGTACTATTCCACGTGTTTTCCTAATATCGGTAGCGTACGATGCAAATGATGTATGTGCACGTGTTTTTTTTATACAAAAATAAAAATCCTAATTTACTTATTTACAAAATAAAAATCTAAAAAAATAATAAAATAAAAATTGGGATTATCTTACTTGCCTGTTTTGGTAGGCAATTTCAATTCCACAATAAATGTAAAATATCAATAATACCCAAAGTAAAATCTAAAAGATAAAATCAAAATAAAATAAAAACTCTAAACTAATTAACACAAAATTAAAGAAAAGGCACCGGCGCCAAAAATTGACAGGTCAGAAAACCTATAGCCGCAATCACACAACGACTACAAAGTAGAAGCGGCAAATACAGAATGAACCACAGGGATTGATGATATTATATTTAGATATTACACAAATTATGTGCTAAAAAGAAATTAAAAGATGAAATAAGAAATACTAATTAAATTTAGTAAAACTAAAGAAAAACCAGGGTTTCGAAATCCATCGAATTAATTATGTAAAATATCCACTTTATCTCTAAGAATTATTCATATTATGACTCAAGAGTATCGAACCCAATCAATACATGTCGGAGAATTTTACGATTAAAATAATTAGTACAACTTTTATTATAAATCAAAATAGTATAACCTCCTTAACTTATTAAATATCAATAGTCGAAGACTATTCATAACGATTTAGGAACATAACTATTAATGAAGAGAAATTAATTAAACATTTAAATCTAAAAAAAATATTATTAAAAAAAGAATATCTAAATTATTTATATAATTAAATTGGCTTCATTTTCAACCCTAGTAAAAAAGGTTAGCTATTAACCAAAGACAGAAAGAAAAGAGCTTTAAAACCTAGAACTAATTGCTTTGGTGTCGGCTCCCGGCCGTGAAAAGATCCCCCATATCTGCCATCCGAATTTTTTATACATGGTGATCTCTCTTGTTTCCAAATAAGAATTACTTAAATAAAACAAGAAAATCTTGTTTTTATCTTTCACTTCCTTAATGCTTAATTCTCATTCTCATTTGTGTGGTGATGTCATTAGAGAACCTAGATAAGAAAGAAAATTATTTGTTTCTACTTTAACATGCATTACTCGGTCATCTCTTGGTCTTCACCCGTACATAGATTGCAATGAGCTCCACCAATTAGTTCCCTTCCTCCATTTCACATACTAACTTGCCATAAACATATAAAAAAAATAAAATCATCTGATATTTTATTAACTTACTTCCTAGAGCATTAACCAAATACCCTTTCAACTTCCCATTATTGGAATCACAGTGAAATGTAAAGTATACGTCACTTTGGAAAGATACGAATGCTCTAAAATCTAAATTCCCACCACCATAAGTTAATCCACGCTCATTTTTTTATGTTTGTGGAGTTATTTCATTTATCCACGACCAAAAATATTAGGCCCATTCACTTTTGAGCTCAATCTAACTCCATCAGCCACACCCTATTTACTCCATAACCATATTTTTCTTCAACTAGCTTTAATCGGTCAAATATGCATATAAATCCGGTTTTAGCTATTTTCTCACAAAAACCAATTTCTACGACATTCCTACAAAACACAATAATTAATCAAATTATTACAAAATAAAATACTAACAATATATTTATCGGAATTAATAAAACATAAATATGTGTCTATCAATTTAATTCTAGAAACATATGAATTAAGCACTTATCAAGAATCCTTAAAAAAATTTCAATACTGAACATTATAGAATAAAACACACGTATACATTAAAAAGTACTTCTGCTTTTTTTATTTGTTCTGTTTAAAATGGATCGAAATGCATTTTCGTACACCAACTAATCATAAAAATGAACGACCACAATTTTATTGGCTCTTATTAATTTTCTGCCAACAGTACTAAACGTAAATTATGTATGCTTACATGGGCTTTCCATGTATAGAGGGGCTTCCCATGTGAAGATAAAATAGGGACATTTGAAGTGAATTTCAAAAACCCCTTATCCATGATATTTTCATAATAGTTAAACTACCCCTGATTAGTTAATATTAGTAAAACTAATTAGCTATTAGAATAGGCTAATTATAATTAATTTAAACTAATCTTAAACTTAATCAAATAAAAAAAAATTCCTTTTTGGTTTGGTGGGAAGAAAAATTAGAAGAAATGTAAACAAACCCTAGATTTTGATTCACTCAACCAGAGTAGTGAGGTATACCTCTAACTTAAACTCTTGGTCTTTTAATGGCTCAAATTTGATAAAATTACGTAAAAAATGATGATTGTTTTTGTGATTCAGAGAATTTTACGGTTGAGTTTTCTTGTCGAACCCAACCGTAAACGACATTTACGGTTAGGTATTCTTCCCAACCCAACCGTAACCGTAATTTCATGGATGAACACCAAATCGCAACAGTTTTACGGTTGGGTTTTTGAATCGGACCCAACCGTAACTAATATTCCAAAAAAAGTTTTCTTATCCAAGATGATTTACGGTTGGGATTTGACAATCCAACCCAACCGTAAATACCAATTTTAGTTTTACTTCCAGACAATTTCAGCCAATATTTACGGTTGGGTTTGGGCTTCCCAACCCAACAGTAAAACATCCTTTGGAGCATTGAGTTTAAGGTCAAATTGGGTTTTAAAATTAAATTTTTAAACTTATTCAATCATTTTAACTAGATTGAAGGTAAATTAGGTGATTCAAACAAACAAAAACCGAAAACAACACAAGTACTATAATCCAATTTTAAATGATCCAGGAATATTTACCGTTGGGTTTTGGCTGAAAACCCAACCGTAAGTCTGGCATGAAAAAAATGTCAGTTTTAGCGTTGGGTTAAACCGTAAGTCTGACATGAAAAAAATGTCAAAACTGACATTTTTTTTATATTGACAGTTTTACGGTTGAGTTTTCAGCCAAAACCCAACCGTAAATAATCATTTGTTTTGTTTTTTGACTTGATTTCTTCTTTGCTTGGTTTCCAACTTGAAATTTTTGTAAATAAAACATGAAATTTAGCTAGACAAATTTATGATATAAACTTTCTCATACGTTCTAACTAAAGTTATAATACACCCACAAAAAAAAACCTTAGTTTGACACAATTGTCGATCAGTTTGACGCAACTATAATAAACATAGAGTTAGGGAGAAGGAAGAGGGGTATGTCGATTAGTTTGACGAACTCTTTTTTTGCTCGAAGGATAACGAGTACGAGGGCCACCACGACTGCCACGAGTACGAGCACCAACACGACCGCCACGAGTACGAGCATCACGTTGCACATCCTCGGCTTCATCATGTGTCTCTTCGTCATTAGGTTGCGGCTTTCTTCGGCTAGTAGTCGCATCTCTTGTACTGGCTCTACTCCTCTTGAAGCTTCGAACCGTCTCATCTTCGTCTTCTTCATGAAGCATCCCAATTTTTGCTTGCAGGTTCTTTAATTGGTCAAACGTCATCACATCACCTCTACTTAGGCATGAAGTCATAGACTCTGCCAATGCAAGTGCTTTCTTTTTGACCTTATTTTTCTATTCACATATGAAAATAAAAGTTGGTTGAGTCTTTAGTAATAAATCTTAAAAACATTAATAACAAAAGTGATTTACGTACCAAATTGAAATATGCTTTTTTCCAAACATCCATGACACCATCTCCTGTGTTGTTTCCTTGATCCCTTTGAAGTATTCTCATAGATTCAGGATCAATGTTAATGACATTTGGATGACCAAAATGGCGATACCAATCCAAGTAATCTTCTTCAGCCTCTTTTGTGCCCGGAGATGGATTTACCTCCTCCCTTTGGATTTGGTATTCCGGTTGATAGCGGTTGTTCCAAACTGTGACCGAAGGCGTTGGGATGTAGTTGAGCACGATGCTTGGTCCTTCGATCATGGAGCCATTCACACACAATTTAAAGGCTTCGTGTGTTACCTTGGTTTGGACATAGCCACATTAGCTGAGAGTTCGACGGGGGTTGCACATCACAAACCCAAACGGAGGGTACAAAGGCCCGTTATAGTCAGACACGTTTGATAATTGACGTAAATCTTCAACTAGTCCATCATCATCTATTTCAAACTTCACATAAGGATCAAAGACAACATCATCAACGGTGAAAGCATCAATTTCACTTCTCTTCTTCGCTATCTGCACTTCTTTATGCTTTGACTAAGTATCGGTGAATATGAATTTCTTTCCTGTAGGTCCAGTAAAATCACCGCTCCACTCCTTCTTAGGAGCCAGGCTCGGAAAGTGATCATAGACCCATGCCTATGAAGATAATAAATATTAATATATGATAATGCGCAAAAAAAAATCTGAATTTAAACAATGAAATTCCAACAATAAATTAACTGATGAAGACCAGTATTCCCGGCAATTTCAGTTCCTCTAACCCTCGAAGCTTTTCTAAGGTTGGCAAGTAAGTAAGCGAGGGTGGAAGTTCCCCATGAATACTCATGCGTCTTCTGGAGATCCGTCAACCACTGTAGAAAGTGAGCTTTGACCCTGTTTCCTGAGTTGTCAGCAAAGAAGATGGTACCAAGCATATATAGCAGATACGCCCTGGATGTACTCATAGCTCTGGTTTCATCTATGACGACCCCATACTTTTCCAACTGCAGGGTTCCTCCAAATTTCTCCCTCAGACTACGCAACAAGATCTTCTTGGTTATACCTAAATCTTTTTTCGTTGCTAACACCGATTTATCTCCAGCAGCCAATTTAAACTCTGATTCGGCTTCTGTCTTCTACCATCCAAGTGTATCTTTGACAAGGACACAAAGATCACTCCAAGACATGTTGTTGTCAAAATCTTCATACACGGCTTTTCCTTCAACTGGTAAGCCAAGAATTGACGTGACATCATCTGACATTATTGTCATCTCACCGAATGGGAGATGAAACGTATCGGTTTCAGGACAATAACGTTCGTTGAAGGCTGTGCAGGTAAAACTGTCATACTCCAACAAAGAATTGGTAATTCCGGGAGCTAACCCTGTACCATTTACGAGAACTTGGACGACCATACATTCTTCAGCTAACGGCCAATGTTGAGCCCTTTGACGAACCAATTTCTTCACGGCATGTGTATGATCCTACAAAGAATAAAAACAATCTGTTTTAACTTGAAATTAAACAAAATGAAATTTAAAAAAACAAGAGAAGTTTTTAGATTAATACCCTAGTCTCAGCAACTTTGGCATCCCATGAATGCGGATAACCAAATAATATGGTAGACCTGTCTGGGGCATCACCCCAAGGTCTTCCATTCCTCTTCTTAGGCAACAACACGTCTTTGCCTCTGGGAACATGCTTCCCTTTCGGTTCTGGATGCTTCTTTGGCTTTTTTTCCTTCACTTGAGGTTCAGTAGAAGCAACAAAAATTTCTTTACCTTTGCCTTAAGGGACAAATTGTTCTCTGCCCGTCTCTTCTTCCTCACATTGTTGCTCTTGTGGTGGTTCTCTAATCACAAGAGCACCTCCACTGAACACCGGTAGATCTTTGAAGTCTTGAGGTAGTACTTCTTGAGTAGAGCTACCACCCCTATCTCAAAAGTTGTCTTCTTCTTACCTTTCTTTCTCAAGCCTCTATTATCTACCCCTAAATGAACTTCGTGGTGAGGGGTTGGAGTGTGATCAATTGGTGTTAAATTATTACCCCTCTTCTTCTTATTCCTACAACATACAAGAAATACAAGTTAGATAATTTCCAAGCAATTCAACTCAAACAATAAAAATTTCTTTCATTCAGAATTTTTTACGGTTGGGTTACACATATCGAACCCAACCGTAAATAATAAACATCAAGAAGATAACCTACACAGGAGACTTTACGGTTGGTAATTGACAACCCAACCAAACCGTAAATAATCCTCAACACAAAAAATTTGCATATGCAGAATAACTTATGGTTGGTTTTTCCAATCGAACTCAATCGTAAATAATCCTCAACACAAAAATGTTTACATATGCAGAATAATTTACGGTTGGCAATTAGAATCAAACCCAACCGTAACTTCTCAAAAAAAAAATTGAGTACGAAATTTTTTACGGTTGGGTTCAGAATCGAACTCAACCGTAAAAAATCATCTTCATCTCCTTCCTTTTTATTTACGGTTGGGTTCGAATGGAACCCAACCGTAAGTTCTTCAGAACTTACATTTACGGTTGGGTTTTCCAATCGAACCCAACCGTAAATTTTTCTGTAACCCAATTGTTTTTACAAAACCATCAATCAAACAGGAAAATCAATCACTTTAGGGTTCTAAAAATAAAATGGGTTTTGTTGAATACCTTATATACACCATTTGTTGTGGTTTCAGAGTTTGATTTTCATTCTCACCACCGATTTGTTCTTCAATCTCTTGATTAGGTTGAAAAGTTTGATTTTGATTGGCATCACTACTACCTTCTACACCTTTAGTATGATTCTTCATCACTAACTTTAGAGTTTAATCGACGAAGAATTTTTTGAATCGACAATTAATCGACGAGGAATTTTGATGGAGAAAAAGAATTAAAATGGAGAAGTAACGGTTGGGTTGAAAGAGTTTGATATAAATGAAAATTAGAAAGGTTTTGTTTTGTTTAGGTTTTAATTGATTAAAGGGTAAATTAAACTTTTTCATAGATAGAAGGGTAATATGGACATTTAACATAGCCCCTAGGATATCCCTTAACGGATTATTTGGTCACCCTAAATCCAGGAGAATACGGACTTGGCAGCCCCTGTGTAAGCTTACTAAATTATATACATCCTTGTTGTAGCACCAGTATGACCATGGTTCAAATCAAAGTTCGAGAACACATAAGAACTTAAGTACACGACAATCTAAATCATAATCGTACATTGCATTATTGAGGAGAGATTCAAATACCCATTACATTAAAACATTAGAATCAAGGTTCAAAAATGGAAAACAAGATCAATCAATCAGACAACTCAATCCGGATTTAAAGTTTCGAAGACGTAGATCATTGGGTCATTTTTCCAAAAAGGATATAAGCTAGTTTCGAAATTTAATTTTATGCTTGATTTGGGATGGGAAAACTAGAACTTGGGTGTCTACAAAACGTTTTTAAATCTTTACAAACCATGTAAAGATCTTTAGTACAAGCATGGCACACGAAATCAAAGATTTATCAAAAAATCAAATTTTAAAACACCTAACCGCAGTAAAATTTGTCAAACATAAGCGAACCCCAAGATTTAAATAAATAAAGGAATAAGTCGGAGAGAGATGGGAACATACTTGTACAGAACCAGCACTGAGATCTCATCGTTGATTCCTTCAGCAAGTTCGAGAGCAAGTTTACGTTTTCTTGCACACTAGTACTACAAACAAAGAAACCATACACTAGAACAAATCAATGGCCCAAATCAAACTAGCTATGGATTGTAAGAAAAGTTGGGGTTTTTAAGAAAACACTAACCTTTAATCAACATACACCAATTTGAAGAACTGACTTCAATGAGAAAAACGAAGAGTAACCATTTATGTTGTAACTAGAGGTTGGGAACCTATCTCTTCTTACTGGTGAATTTAGGGTTTCTCTTCTTATTCTTCTTCTCCAAAATACCTAATGAAATTAGATTACACAGAGAAAACAAGATTAGGATTATGATCTCAAAAAATAACTCATAATCCATCAGAAAAAGCCATTAAAATAGAAATAGAAATTTAAGTTCATATATTCACTTTGATGAGGTAAGATAAGTTCATATATTCACTTTTAAGTTTATGGTCATACCCAACCATCTTTTGTATAAACTACGCATCCGAAGGAGACCCATCTGTAGTCATAATAATAAATCTCAAAATATTAACACAGTTTGAAAGTTGTGATTACAGAAATTTTGGGTACACAACTAAGAGCAACTGCAGCGGTTGGACCAGACCATCGACCAAATATCAAATTTGTTTGGTCGTTAAAAAAAAAAAACGCAACGAAAACAAGACTGAAAACAAGAATAAATATGATATTACGCTGTTGTAAATAAGCGTTAATTATCAAACGCTATACTAAAGTGACGTATATTACTCAGACGTTTAACTGTGCAAACGTTATGTTTTTGACGTTCATTTAGGTTAGCGTTTTTAACATACGTTGCTGTAATGAAGCGTTATATACTCAAGCGTCACTTTACTGAAGCGCTTATCTAAACGTTATCATAGTGAAGCGTCAAAACCAAAACGCTCTTCTAAAACAGCATTTAAAAAAAAACGTTAACATAGAACAACGTTTTAAAAGAAAGCGTGGGTTTAGAGGAGCGTTACTATTGAAACGTTGTTGTTTAATAACGTTAACCTTATTTAACTTTAGGTAACGTTATTGTAGACTAGCGTTAACTATAGGAAACGTTAACATAAAACAACGTTCTTGTGGAGGAGCTTACATCAAAACGCTATAATATGTGAACGTGTTAAATTAAAACGTTTGTGTGGTGGAGCGTTTCAATCTTAAACGCTCCACTAGAGTAGCATTTCCATTAGTTTCAATCTTAAACGCTCCACTAGAGTAGCATTTCCATATTAAACGCTATTGTGGAGCAGCGTCATTGTTTCAACGTTTTCGTGTTGCAGCGTTTTGACGATTAACGCTGCAACAGAGGAACGTTCAACCTACACGCTCTTTTAACTTGCCGTTTGTCTAAATTACGCTGTTTTAATACAACGTTTCAAAAGCGTTACTCTAAATAAACGTTTTGGTAGACGTTTTTCAGTAATGACGTTTGTGTTTATAAACGTCCTCGTATAATGACGTTTTCCCAAAACGTTGTTTTACATTGGCGTCAGACTATATCTGTTTTGGACCATTTTCTTGACTAAACATGATCGAATACTGTTTACTTTTTGAACCAAATACTACATTTAGTCGTCCGTTGCGGCTCACAAAATCGGACCAAAGACCATTTCTGGTGTTTACTCTTTGGTCTGATCGTCCACTGCAGTTGCCCTAAGCGAGTAAGCCAAGCAACCCAACACCGAATTAGAAAAAATTGGGTGTTAAACGCCTCTTTTACACTTGCAAAATCCCCCTAGTCCGGCAATATGTGGGACGTAAAAGAAAATCTACATCCTAGAAAAAGGGACAATGAATTCAGTTGTATTTGAATCGTCACGTATAAGTAAGGTATACCCCTATTGGAAGAATGGAGGAATCATAAAACCAACATGTGGTAAGATAAGCTTTGTTCTTGACTGATTTGAATGTTTTACAAGTATTTTTCTCCATATGAGTCTAGACGTAGCAGAATAAACGACGAGTCGAGATATTAAGTAATGTTTAAGGTATCTCCGGCCTCATATAAGATTTAAAGTGACTTTCCCAATGATCATGTGGAACTAAAAGATGGAGGAAACATCAAGGGAAGAAGAAATATAACCAAACGAAACATCAAACAGGTAAGGTAAATAAAACGATTTTCATTAATGGTGGGTTTGGTTGCAAATTTTATAATTCCAAGGAATTTATAATTTTATGGGATTATAAATTCTGGGATTCATACAAATCCTTCATGTGTTTGGTAACTCACTTAAAATATCAAGGATTAAAAGAATTCCCTTGTTTTAAAGTCCATGTACAGTTTTTCATTACCCTCAAAATTTTAAAATTGTATACATATGGAATTTTAGGATTAAATAAAGTGGGTCCATAAATCCCTTGATAAGTTTCTCTGTAAATCTTAGGGGGGGGGGGGGGGGGGGGTCGGACTCCATATGGAGGATTTGATGGAAAAGTGATTCCCGTAGGAAATGTGATTCCAGGGGATTTGGACAACCAAACGTACCGAGGAAAACGTAATTCCACCAAATCCCCTGGACCCATAAATCCCACCTTTAAAATTTTACATTCAAACCCACCATAAAAGAAATTAAAATTACATATTATGTATGTCACAGGGAACTCCAAATAAAGATAAAAAACACAAAACATAAGCTATGGATACAAAGTTTTATAAGTGCACGAGGAAAACCTTGAAGAAAAGATCAGTAAACACCACACTGCTCGACCATCTGAATCCACAAAAGATGGACCGTGGTATACTCCTCAGAATCTCGGATATAAGCATCCTTGGTAACATCCATCTCACGATCATCCTTGACGCGACCATACTTGGAATACGACACATCCACACAACACTTTACGTAGACACATCTGCTAACTCGCATCGAGACTTAGCAATCCCTTTCTTCATCAACACAGTGTTTTAGTGCGCTTCAAGAGGCTCCATCAGTTGGGAAACAACGTGTATTCTGGCAGGTGATAAGTGCTTAATTTACGTGATTTGAGTGTCAAACCCATACTAATATTTGTTATAATTCTTGCATATTACTTTTTATTACTCTTGTTTTCTTGTATTTTGTTTTTATTAGGTAAATCATCCCTAGAAGAATGAAAATGGCTAAGCTAAGAAATGAAGTACTCAAAGTATGTAAGTGTTTAGACCTAAGAGAGGTGGAAGAAATGTGACAAAAATGAGCAAATTATATCGAAAACACAATAATCACATATAAGGAAGGATATGAACCTGATACGGGCATAATTTATACATATTTACCACCTAATTTATATTTACTAGTCATCATTTTTGTACTAATTAATTATTTTATTTCTTTAATAGGTGGTATACGTAAAACCCGAAACTGTAAAGAAATACGGCTAAATGGGCTAAATATATGGAATTCACCTTCTTAATGGCAACGCTAACTTGGCAATGCCAACTTGGGTGGATTTTCTGGAAAGTTGTTTCTTTTTAGTGGTCTGTTCGATAAAATGGTACAGAGAGAAGGAAAAAAAGAGAAGTGAAAATGGTCAGACGTGTCAAAAGAAGACGGTTGGAGAAAATAGCTTGACAGAAAACAAAAGCGAAGTAAAGAAGGGAGTTGGCATTGGGTATTAGGTCAATTCCTATGCACACATCTCATATGGGTTATTTGTCCGGCCACGTGGATGGACAAATGTGTTTCTCCACTATGGTAAAACTAGTAATTTTTTGAGTAGAATGATATATTTAATTGTATTTTATGGGACCCTTAATAACAAAAAATTATTTATATATGTTTGGTGGGGTTTTGAGATATTATTATATATTTATTGAGACCCTTGTATAATTAAAGTTAGTTAAAATAAATAAAAAGTAGGAGAGATAAATATAAAATAATTAATGAGCGACAAAATATCTGTCGCCGGAGACAAACTCCTGATCGTGCGACTTACTCTATCTCGAGCGACCAAGTCTTTATCGTTCGACAAAGACTATGACGCGTATAACATCTGCTCAAATCATAGCGTTTGAGAGGTCAAGTTAATCATTTGCTATGTGTATAGTGGGTGTTTTTGATCAAATATGATCATTTGTTATGTACATAAGACTTGTCCTTAGGTGAAGAGAAAAGTGTCAGACGCTAGAAACACAAATAGAAAAGAGTAGGTGACGTGGTGGGAGAAGAATACGTGGCAAGAAAGTATTGCGTAGGAACTAGTAACTTGGAAGTCTGGAAGGAGAGACAGAGAGCAAAGTAGGGGTGTGACTTCTTTTCAATTTATGAAAAAGAGAAGAAAAAAGGCAGCACGTGAGAGACAAAGGTGGGACTTCCTTAGTTTTGGAATGAGAGTCTGACAACCGTATAAAAGAAGAGGTTAGGTTAGACGTGAGAATGGGGGGTTGTTGTTCAATCTTGAAGGGAGGTCGATCGGAGGCGTTCTGTTTTGGGGGAAAAGACTATACAAAGAAGGGGGTTTTGGTCTGGCGGATGTTGTTGGCTGGCGTGAGAAGGTTGTTAGGCGGAACGCAGGAATCGAAGGTGACCGACTGGTGTAGGCGATTACTGTAATTAGTTTATTCTTTTCTTTTTTGTTATTAATTTTTATGGGTTTTGAAAAACCCATTGTCATTTCCTAATTTCCTAGTTAGAGTTTTATGTTGAAACCACTGGAGTATTTGAATACTTTGAATTGAATTATTTAGCACAAAGATCATTTGATTTGAATATGATTAATTCTTAATTCTTATTTATTGATTTAATGATGAAATTAGTTGTTGCTTCACCGGTTCTGTACGATACAGTAACTTTTGTGCATAATTGATAGGTTCAAATATATTCTTTTGATGAGGTATACTTAGAATAGCCAAGTATTACTTATGAGACTATATTTAGGAAATAATATCCAAAAACAGGGCTCCCAAAGGACGAAAATTACGATATTGTCTTGGTCCCTCGGGTTCGTACACTAACACCGGAGTTAGTGGCCTGAGTCGACTTCATGCAGTTCATCCCCCGTCTGATACGGGAGGTAAGACTCGATCAACCCACGAATCCCCTGCAAGTGGGTTTACTGTAATCATTCGAATGCATATATGTTGAGAAAATGAATACGGATTAATTTTCTAGTAAAAGGCAAGAACTTGTTATACAAGATAAGGGTTCGGATTTCATCATCGCATCCTTCTTTCCCGCTTTAGGAATACATTACCTAACGTGAACCTAAGCTTTAAAAATTTTCTAGAAAGAAGACCGATAAGGTAACAAGCTTGTTGGAAAATCTTCTGAAAGGATTGTATTGGTTACTTTGTTGGCTCAACTCAAGGATCAGGAAGATTAATTTTAAGTTGATTTCGCCGCCTTGTAACCCGAGGAAACGTGCCAAAGAAGTAGGATTATTCAAGATACATAGTGCTTCTCCTGCTTCTCTTCGATCGACTTAATCTAATTCAGATCGTTCCAAGAGGTTTGCTAAAACTGTAACTAGTTACCTTTTAGAAGAATAGAAGCTGGTCTAGAAACAATTTAAGTGGAGCCATCGTGCTTTTTGTTTGCTAGATTAAATAAGTTTGCTTGGTCGAGTCATCCTTGCTTGTGTTTGTTTAGAATTCCCTTCTAATTATGAGTTATTTTATTTTATACCCAGGCCGCCTAAAGCCTTAAGTGAGCATGCCTCGAGAAGAGATTTTATCGGTTGTTTGATCAGTGATGAGAATAAAAACTCTGTTTTTGAAATCGAGGATTTAGGAAACCCTTCTTTCGGGAGCTATGTTTTTGGAAACTTTAGTTTTTAGAATTTGTATCTTAATGAGGAAGTTATTCCTAGTATTCCAACTGTGCCAGTAATAACAACTTTGAAAGATTATATATTCCCAACTAGGTCTAACCGACCATCGTGTATAAAGTTTCATGTTATTACGACTAATTATGAGTAGAAACCTGGTATTATTCAGACGATCCCTATATTTTTAAGAAGAGATGATGATAACCCTTACTTTCATGTGAGGGATTTCGAGAAAATTTGTGGAACCATTAGAATTAAGGACCTTAGTGATAAAGTTCTAAAACTTAGGTTGTTTCCTTTTTCATTAAGAGATAAAGATTAGTCATGGTTACATAACTTACCTTCTGAGTTTATAACCACTTGGGATGATCTTACCATTGCCTTTTTTCATAAGTTCTACTCAAAGCATAAAACCGCGTCAATTAGGAAGAAAATTAGTGTTAGTATGCAGCAAGAGGGAGAGTCTTTTTTATAGGTTTCTAGAAAGATTCAATGATCTTTTGTTTCATGGTCCCCACCATGGATTTGAGAAAATGAATTTAGTGCAGATTCTTTATGATGGGTTAAATTTTGTTCAACCAAAGCCATGGTCGAGTCGTTGTGCACTAGTGGGTTAGTAAATAAAACTGCTGAAAAAGCTTATGCCTTTTTAGAAGAAGTACGTAGCTGAAAAATCCAAACAGTGGGAGTCCTCTTTAGAACCTCCTAAAATACTCTTGGTCAATAGAAGTAGCACCAACATGGTAGATGCAGGTTTTGAGTCTGATGCTAAGTTTGTTGATATATCTATAAGGTTAGAAGCTTTAGAACAAGGTCAATCTAAACACGAGCCATTTGTAGAGATCGATAATAGGACAATTGCTTCCCAAGTCTTAATTTATGAAAATGAACCTAACACTTTATTTTGGGAAGGAAAAAGTAGTGATAAAAAAGTCAATGTTCTATACAATAACTCTAGATTTGACAACCGTCAGAAGTATGACCCATTTTTCAAGACATATAATCCAGGTTGGAGGAACCATTGTTCCACCAGGGTTTGGATTCCCCAAGTTCCACCAGGGTTTGGTTATCCTAAGAATCCATTAGAGCGCACATATTCTCAAGACCTGTCAGAGAAGAAAAAGATTAACTTAGAGGAATGTTTTACTATGTTAGCACAAAGCCAGCTTAGATTTCAATATTCAACCGAGAAAAATTTTAATTTTACTTCCCAGACTCTTGCTAGGTTAGAACTCCAAGTAGGTTAGATGCACAAAATGCTAAGTGAGAGACAAAACGGAAAGTTCCCTAGTCAAACTGATCATAATCCAAGAGGAGTGAAACCATCCAATCATGTGAATTCTATTACAACTCTTAGGAGCGGTAAGTTAGTTGACAATAAGGTAACCATGCCCTAAAATACAGATCCGCTTATAGACCCACCTTAATCTGAACCATCTGAGTCGGAAGTTGAAGAGATTGAAGTCTCTAAGGATGCTTCTAAGGGTCCTGACCAAGCCAGGTCTTATGAATCTAAAGCCCGTTATCCACAATTGTTAGGTCCTTGTAGGAAGGAATCACACTTCAACGAAATAATGGAAATGTTTAAACAGGTCAACATTAACATTCCGTTGTTAGAGGCAATTAGGCAAGTTCCTGCATATGCCAAGTTTTTTAGAGATCTTTGTACAGAAAGCGTAAGCTTAATGTACATAAGAAAGCCTTTTTAGTTGTTCAAGTAAGTTTGATTATTCAGAACCAAACTCCTCCTAAGTATAAAGACCCAGGATGCCCCACCATATATTGTGTCACTCGGTCGTTAAGGCATTGCTTGACTTAGGATCTAGTGTGAACTTATTATTGTATCATGTATACACCCATCTAGGTCTAGGTGAGCTAAAACCAACCAAAATGACACTACAATTAGCAGATAGATCTATTAAAATCCCTCGTCGGGTTATCGAGAATGTCTTAATTCAGGTTGATAAATTTGTTTACCCTGTGGATTTTGTTGGACTAGACACCCAGTCTGTTTAGAATCTAGAGGATCAAATACCGGTGGTTTTAGGTCGTTCATTCTTGGCCACGTCCAATGATGTGATCAACTGTAGAACCGGAATAATAAACTTATATTTTGGTAATATGACTACTGAACTAAATGTTTTTAATGTTAGTAGACAACCTTCTTAGATTGATGAGTTAAAAGAGGTAAATATGATTAAAATTTTAGTTCTTGATCCTTTACCAAGCAGTGTGTTTGACAATCCGTTATTTGAATTTGATGACCTCTTGAGATCACTTATTTAGAAGAAGCGACCATTATGAACACCTGGGATAAACCATTCTATAGTTTTGATGATGATGTTGTTTTAGATCACTTGGGTAACCAGTCCTCAAAAGAAGCTGAGTATAGTTCCGACCTTGAGGACCCTATAATCTAACCATTACTTTCTGGTCCATATAAGAGTAATGTTTATCCTAAGTCTGGGGTAGTAATGATTCTTGTGATCGTTAAGTATCCCTTCTTAAAGTCCTTCCCTTGGGACTCGAGCTTTGTGCGTATGAGGTATTAATTACTTGATTTGTTTTCCAGACTTTAGATCCTGATCCTCCGGAGACTTCTCATGAGAAAAACCAACCATTTGAGACCTTTCATTTAGTTGAATATGTCTATATAAACCCCTTTATAGATCCTAAATGTGAACCAAAGATGAATGTAGTTGTCTTAAAAAATACACTAGATATTAAGGGTGTGCTCAGTTTGTTCATTTTTCTGGTATGTTGCAGTTTCCTTTTAGTTGGGTCAACACTATTTAGTTCTGATGACCCACAGTTGTTTAGGCTATTGCTATATGATTTTATGAGGTGACTAGCCATTTGATGGATTCCAATGTCTGGATGAAGACTTTAAACTTAGCTCTTATGGGAGGTAACCTATATGCTAATGGTACTCGATAATATCCTTCCTTATTTCCTTTAAGTGGTAATAGTTCTCTTTATCCACGCTTTAATTTGTTCATCTTTACAACATTAAGGATAATGTTAGATTTAAGTTTGGGGGTAAGGGAGAATTTTTTTAGTTTGTACCAAAGATCTCCAACTTTTAGAGTCAAGTAGTACCTTTTAACTAAGTTTACATATTGATTCTCACCTAAAAGATTGAAATTAGAAGTGATAGAGAAGTCAACATTTATGTTCTTTACCTTTGAGAGAGTAACTGTGTCGGACCCAACCATCCATGTTAGGGACAATTCGGTCAGACAGAAATTCCATAAAGACAGAACAACCCAATTATTAGTGGAGACTACCCTTTTGAGTGAGGCACCAAACCTTCAATTGTCCTGTTTGAGTGTTTCATCTGTATGAACTCCAAGTAGAATAATGAGCTACTCAACCTCGTAAAACTTCAGCACTCTCTGGTCTCTAAGTACTGATTCTTATCACCATGAGGGTGACATCAGAACTAGCCTCATCTTGTAGTCTTAGTCACAAAATTACGACTCTCTTTCAATATAAACTCATCATCATCAACAAGCGGAGGAATATCAATTCATAAAGAAATTGAAGACGTTTGAGGTTTACAAAAGATAAATTTTTGAGGATTTTTTTACCAACATTTGTGAAAAATTGAGTGCAAAAGTCCTTCTCCATTGGCAAGTAGAGCTTTAATTTTTCTGTATCATTCATTAATTTTGTTTCTTATTTTGTATAAAAATAAATAAAATAAAAATAAAAAGAAATAGTCGTGTAATAATTTTGTTATTAAAATCCATGGAGAAGAAGAAATCCAAAATGAAGTTTCAAGACAACAAGTGATCGTAAAATAAAAGTTAAGTTCTAAAAGTTTCGGGAGTTTATCATCAGGGGTTGAAGCCGAAAATAGAATTGTTTCTATTAACTATGAGAGAGTTGTGACTAGAAGGTGAGTGGATGTTCCCATCTTCATTTATGGTCAATTTTCTAAGAAATCATCAGAAAAAAAATTGGTTTGAGATCGTCAGAAAAAAAGTGTTACCATCAATAGTGTGTAAATATTCTCTCTTCAATCCTCACATACATGTGTGACCTTAAAAATCGTCTTAAGAGTGTCAAATTCATAAAATCCTATTTATGAGGCAGAGTCGAGGCGAAATGCTTATTCAGTTGCTGTGTTGGTCTGTTTTCCATCTGGCAAAAAACATCTTTGGTTCCGGTTCAACTCGTCACACCCACTCTCTCTACCGATGTTGAGCGGATATTTTAGCATGTATTTTCTCTTGCACTTCTAATTACTTGGCATTAGGGGAGAAACTTTATGTCCTTGTAGTTCTTGGAATACTTGTAACATTAGAAGTTGGAGTTAAAGGTTTTATGGGTATACCTCTTTGTAAACCCTCACGAGACAACATTCGTCTTCTAGGTCACCTAGAAGTTTAACGGCTAGCTGGACGTGCTAATTGTAGTCGTGATTCCTAGGAAAGTGAGTTAGATTTTTACTTTGTAGATTAGATTTGCTCGAGGACTAGCAAATAATAAGTTTGGGGGTATTTGATAGACACATTTTTGTGTCTTATTTGTTCTCAATTCTTTGCATTGTTAGTACTCGATTTTGTACTTATTTTGGTATTTTATGTGTTTGTAGGTATTTTTGAGAAATAAACTTTTGTGGAAAATTTGGCTAAAAGAAGTGTTAAAGGAAGCCCCAGGAATTGATAAAGGCACACATGATGTGGTTCGAGGCACCCACCTTCTTCTCATTTCAAGTTAGAACTTGGCGGGAAAAGTTACTTCTCAATCTGTGGAAACTGAATGTGAATCTGGTGGGTTATTTTCGAGTCTTAAGACATGATTATCCTCTTACTTTATTTATAGGAATTTGTACAACATTTGGAAACTCGAAACTCCATAGAATATCACACATATTGCATTCTCGAATAAATCAAGGTGAGAAATATCACGTTGAATTATAAGATGTTCTTTCCTAATTTCACTTGGTTTATATCTATCATATTCGATACGGAATTAGGAAAACTATGGAAACACGCAGACTCATTAAGAAAGAAAATCAGGATCGTGAGTTGTTCAAGAGAGAAATTATATTCGAGATATTTTCATGAAGAAAAGATCATGTGGAGTTATTGAGAAGGTATTCGAGAAGATATGGGTTGTTGTGTATAAATAGGGTGCTGATGGGACCAAATAAGAGAGGGAGGGAGCTTAAAATCGAAAATACAAAAAGTTGCAGAATGAAAAACACACCAGCATGAAGAAGAACACGAAGAACATAAAGGTGCAGAAGACAGTCGCAAAACCCATGACCTATTCTGCAGCACCACAAAACAGTCGTTAATTTAACATTTTTCTTTTCTATTGCTTTCAGCGACAGAAAAAAGACACTTATATTTGTATCTCTTTGATTCTTCTTCGCAACGCTTATAAGCGCTGCAGTTTCACTATGTTATTTTGTTTTCTTCTTTTCAAACACTTTTTGAGCTATCTATTAACTTTTTTAGAGAGTGTTTGATATGATGAGCTAAATCCCATCTCTGGGACGATAAAGGAAGCCATATTTCATGATTAAGTGGTAAATATAATTAATTATATGACTATTTTAATTGATTTTAATTGATTAATAATTTTTCTTAATTAATTATGATTTTTTTTGATGGTGTATGCTTAGACTTATAGATTTTGATGCATCATGCTTATGATTTACAATTAATACTTAAGATATCTACTTTAGGCAAAAACTCAGAGTTGATAGTTTGAGCTACAATTGTTCAGAATCAATGTATGAATCACTTAATATGATAAATGGTGAAATCCCGAGTCTCAGTAATCCTTAATATTGATATTATCTCTTAATTATTTTCTATTTTAAATTAGAATTAGGTCTAAAACTACTATTCACAAGTCTCGTGGAACGAACTTTACTTATCACTTTTCAGAAACGAACAGAATCTCAAATTCAGGATTTCTTATGCTAATTTTTAAGAGAAAAAAAAAGCCAACGCAAAAGAATAAGGTCATTCTGAGGTCAGACGAAATGTTATGGAAAAAACAACGAGACTCAAGAAACAGAAAAATTAGAACAAAAGTCGTCAAGGTCAAGGAATTTCGACAATGAAGACTTTCGACAATGGTGTTTATAGTCATTAAGGTTATGGGAATGGGTCATGGCGACTCTTGGGGGATTTCAGACAGAGAATATGAGTTTTTTTGGTGTTTAAAGTTGTTAAGGTCGTGGTAAAGGACCGTGACGCCTGTGGAAAATGTGATGGGAAAGTTTTAACGTGTTTCGAATGGGATTCTATGCTCTAGATTTCGTGGATACTTTATAAGGACACTCCCAATACATTCAGAAGAGAAATTTTACACTATTTTATACTTTGTGACAGAGTTTAAACAAAAGTAGTAGATGTTTATTATCGATATAAAAGGAGAGAAGAGAGATGCTCTATTTATAGAGAGAGCAACTTGTACAAAAATATAATAACTTGAACTAAAAGATAAGATAGAAGTCTTACACTTCTTTAACACAAAAGATAAAAGTAAAAACATAAATTGTAAAGATAAAAACCAGTTGCATGGATAGAAATATGGTGTAACATACCCCCTCAATATCAAGCAGAGTGAGAACAAAGCATCAGATTGGTAAGAAGACCTTTGAAGACTGAGGCAGAGAGACATTTTGTAAAAACATCATCTAGTTGGTGCTCAGATGGAGTGTGGAGAACTTGAACAATATTGACCTCAACTAGTTCCCTTATAAAGTAGTGATCAACATTTATATACTTGGTTCTTGAATGAAAACAGGATTGGAAGCAAGAAATTGAGCACTTTTGTTGTCACAGAAGATTGGTATTGGTTTGGTTGGTGTAAGATGAAGTTCTTCAATTAAATTTGGAGGATAATCAAACACAAGGAACAAGAACTAGGGTTATGGAGCGGTTCCATTATCATAACCATTTCTATTTGATTTTATCGTACGTAAAACATGGGTGTTACTATATCCATTGGTATATTAATATATACTTGATTGAGGATGAATTCATAGTTCTAAGCATGACTTGAATAAATATATGAATCTATTTTAAGTTCTTCACATGATTATCGTTTGTTTTTACTATAAAGAATGTTGATGAATGGATGATTGATTGTTTAAGTGGTCAACTAAATTTCTTTTTTGATTAATTGAATTCTAGTAAAGGATTATGATACAAGTAATATTTTAATAACTCGTACACAAGTAAAGAACGTGAGACCTTGCAGCGGGATTCTTTGAAAAAATCCCATGTGAAAACAACCCTAGTAAGTGGATCTTGATCTAAGAGTTTAACTGCTAGGATCAACCTTTAAATTTATAAAATATAAATCATTCGAACAAATCACACTTAAAGTGATCTACTGATAGGTGGTTTGGACGATTAGAATTTGGTAATCGATAACTTCCGTATCCAGTGGCATAAGGAATTTTGGGGATAACACTGATCTAGATGTTATCCTACGTGGATGATAATCCGTGATGAATGAAGAATTCAATGAATGTTCAGTAATGAAGAAGGAATCCCTGATCAACTCTCTTATCATTGCTAACGACCTAATCTTTTTAATTGTTTTCTTATTAATTACCTTGCTTTAAAAACTATTACAACCACACACCGCAATACTCCTTGGTTTTTGCGGGAACGAACTCTACTTCCGTTATATTACTTGTTAATTGAGTGCAAATAAGATCATTAATTTTTTGCACCTACGATAGCATCAAATTTTTGCGTCGTTGTCGGGGAACATTCAGTAGCTTTTAGTTGTTATTTACTTCCTTTTGTTTTGTTTTTAGATTTTGTCTTTAGTTTTTTATTTCCTTTCTATACTTCTGGTTTCATGTGTTTAATCTCTGGCTCCTGGTTACCGTGTCGGTTATCAACATTGTGGTATTACTACTCGAAGGGGAAATGTTTACAAAATCCACTTATAAAAGAGATGCATGGGTAAGACGACAATATTAACCAGGACCGTGACTCTCCACCTACGAAGAAGAAGCTACGAGATTTGACCTCTACATGCTTAAATTCGTCACCATTGTGAATTAATCTAACTAAACCAGTGGAGATGAAGTCGAATCTGATTCATCATCTACCTAAATTCAAATGACATGTAGGTAAAAATCAAAATATACACCTCCAACAATTCCAGAATACGGTGACAAGTCTTAGGAAAGAAACCAGTGACAGTGAAAAGGCTATGCTGCAAGCCTTCCAGTTTTCTTTTATAGACTTAACAAAAGAATGGTTGTATTATCTTCCTCCATAGAGTGTTACAACATGGACTGAGATAAGAAATTTAATTGAGAGTATGGCTTCGAATGCGCTGCAATTTTATACTAGAAACGACTCAAATATCAGAAGAGTTAATTAGATAGGAGAGTCTTCAATATATATTGAGCATCGTTTGAGTGCCATTAAAGAGGAAATTCATCGTTTAGCTTCTGCAGTTGCTCATTCATACAAAGAGGAGGTCGAGGTTAATGCTTGATTCCCTAATCAAAGGTTATTGGTGATATTGAAGAAGAATTAAAGGTGGAAACCGTTCTAAAGGAAAAGCCAACGACAATCGTCCAGTCTAGGAACATGATTCCTACTTTTACGATACCACCTCCTTTTCCTAGCCGTTTTGCAAATCCTAAGAAGGAAGCTCGAGATAAAGAGATTTGGTACATCTTTAAAAAATTCAAAGTGAACATCCCACTTATTGAATCAATCAAGCAAGTTTCTCTTTATGCAAAGTTCTTAAAGGATTTGTGCACTAACAAGAAAAAACTACACGGCAATGAAGTTGTGAATGCGATGGAGAATGCTTCGGCATTTTTTCAGATGAAAATCTCACCTAAATTGAAAGACCCTGGTAGCTTCAGTATTCCATGTACAATTTGATAAAACCAGGTTTACACGAGCTTTGCAAGATCTAGAAGCATTTGTTAATGTTATACCTGCTTCAATTTATGATTCTCTAAATCTTGGTCCTCTCAAGGAAACTGGTTTAGTTCTTGAACTTGCTAGCATATCTAATGTTTACCTAAAAAGGATTGTTGAGAATATTTTGGCGCAGGTTATTAATAAAAAATATATTTGTGTGTATGGTGGATATTTAAAATTTTAGA